>CAIGRS010254149.1:0-13609 GCA_903798395.1 Fraxinus floribunda
TGTGTGTGGGGGGGGGGGGGGGATGAACAGTATTTCAAGTTTCCACAACCAGTGTGGGAGCATTTTTCTTTGAGGTTCACTGATTATACTTTTGTTCGTTGAGTGGAAATTGTATCGACACATTGCTAGAATGGCTGTTAATGTGCAGTGAAAGTGTTTAGACTGATTTTAGTTCTAGCCCCTGTTTAATCCACATTATTTTTTTCATTCTCATTCTTGTACTCATTTTCAACTACACATTCTTCGATAAAATAATATTTTTCATCACATTATTAACTTTTACTTCTTTTTTAACAACACATTCTCCATCAATCTACTATTCCAGGATACATTCTTTCAAAATAATGTGGCTCAAATACACCCCTAATCTCAAAAAATCTATTTATGACATACGAGTTACTTAACATCTCAGATTTATACCTAAGTTGTAAGATTTAGACTTTTCCACTGCTTATGATGTTGCTTGGTACCTACAATTCTCTTTTGGTTTTGGTCTTCATCGTTGTTTTGTGAGTTTGAAATGAATTAACTACTTTCTAATTAATATGAATAAAGGCATTCTCTACATTAGTGCCTCGTTATGTCATGGAACTTTTGATTTGTGTAGAGTTGCTTCCTGAAATGAAATTTTCTGATTCTTGCATGAACTTTGCTTGGTGCAGAATTGCTCCTTGCTTAAAGTTACTATTGTACATTTGTTCATGCTCAGAAAGAACATCAATTTCTGATTTTTGTCTTGGTAATGATATCCAGTTCGCTTTGGCAGCCAATTTCAACGTGACCGCATTCAAGAAATGTGCAAAACATTACGGGTACTAAATGCTGTACGCCACCACGAGATTGGCATCCCTCTAAGCATTCAGCAGTACAAGGTCTTAGTGCTCACTACTTTTATGTCTGAAGTTGCAATTCCATGTCATTCTTCTTTAATGAAAGCAACTAATAATAGTCTCCTTGCAGTTGCTTACTCCATCCGTGCTGATTAATCGTCTGATTAATGCTCATAATTACCTACTATCTCTTCGGATATCAGAATACCTTGGAATGAATCAAGTAAGTTTTTCAAAACTTTATTTCCTATTCAAACTGTATAATACATTCGATCTTTTCTCTTCCCTACCTTCTCTTTTGGTAGAGCCTTTGGTTGCCTAACATTGGTTGACCTTTGTTTCGTGTTGTTTTTACTAAGTGTGATATGTTATTTTCGAGTACCACCATACCTTTTCTGTTATCTATGATGGATTCTTATATTTGCTTAAGTGAATCAAGATGAGCTGTTAAGGTCTACTGCAATTCTAACTAGTCTGTTTCATTTGAAATTAGAGCATGGATATTTTTGGAACTGTTCTATGCATACACTTTAACTCGATCTACGAACATATGAGAAAGTGTTTTCTCAATTGGCCAGGCCTTGGGTTTGCTTCCCAATGGTCACCAATTTAAGTTCCCTTAGGCCACTGAGGTGAGTACCCGACCATAAATTTCAGGGTCCCGTGGGATTAGTTGAGATGCGCGCAAGCTGACACGGACATTCACGGTTATTAAAAAAAAAAAAATAAGATATTCATAATAATTGGTGCTAAATGATATTTAACTCCAGTTGGTTGCTTTTTTGTTTCTTAAGTTTGTTTGGGAGATTAACAAGGTAAAATCATTTCATTATTAAAATAAAAGTAAAATCAGTTAATAAAAGACCTCGTTGAGAAAATAACTTGACGCTATTCTAATTGTAAAAGGGAAATTGTGGTTTATCTATAGTTCTCTTTTCTGCAATTTTTCAGCATCATAGAAATATAATTTTTAGAGAAGATTACTTTACATGAAATTTGATGTGTCATTGCATGCATCTCTGTGCAAAGAAAATTGGAAATGAGAATATGAATTGAGTAGGGTTCCACTAGAATAATTTATTACATGAACAGAGTCTACGCTTTGTCTCTTCCTCACTTCCTGTGTTGTTCGGCTGTATGAACAATATCTGTCATAGTAGGGGATATTTTGAGCATTAATGTTGCTGGTTATTGTTTTCCTTTTATTTTTTTATTTAAACACGTCTAATCATGCTTGTTATCATATCAATATTCGCAAATTTGAAGTCTGTGTTCCTTCACAACTTGGAAGTACGTCATATATAAAAATCATGTAATGCTTTTAACTCGATAAAACAACTTCTCTTTAATTTGCAGAGTATATATTCTGAATGTTTATTTTTTTTGAAGGTGTTAATTTAAAGTTAAACCGCTTTGACATTATCAAATAGATGACTATGAACCCAAATAAATAATTATATTGCTTTTATCCAGTTTTCAGTACAAATTCCCCCCCCCACCCCCCCCCCCCCCCCCCCCCCCCCACCCCACCACCACCACCACCACATTCTCCGGTGCCACCGGAGGACAAATATCAATTCCTTCTTCGACGCCATTACTTTCATTTTGTCCAATTCTATTGCACCATCTTGATTTTACGTTTAGTGATCCAATAATGAAAATAAAGAAGTCAAGAATTTATTCATGCAATTATATATCTAATTTTACTGCATCAAGTAACATACAATTAATATGAAACGAAGGGATGATCCACCATTATTTATTAAAGAAAATTAAATTGATAGAAATTCAGACGTGTACTTACTATAATTGAAACAATATGTTTTACTTAAATTTTTCTAATATAACCCTTACATTGAATAATGATTTAAATAGAAATAATTCATATTTGTTGATACCAAGAGACATTAAATAGATGCATATAAGAAAACTAAGATCAATAGCACTTTCAACAAGAAAGTAACCTATAATTTGGGACATCTGAAAAATGAAAGTAAGTATATCCTTATAGTACACATGAAATATAAAATTTATCAAAAGCTTGCAACTAGTAATAGTTTAGTGATGCATGTGAAGAATATCGATAGAACTACACTAAAGGTGAGTGATTGTTGATGAATTCATCGGCTAAAGGAAATGTGATAACCTTCGATGGAAATTTCATCGGCGAACCATCCACATCGCACCAACAAAACTTCCATTGGTGACTACTAACAACTTCACCACCCGATTTTACACCATTGATTTCCAACACAAGTGTCTAGATACTGATGATATTTCTGACCAATTGAAAATGATTTTTTAAACACTTTTCGATTTTTCTAAAAAAAATCTTTAAAAATATCTAGAAAGTTGCATCCAATGAGCTACTATTGAACAAAAGTAACACAACATATAATTGCAGCAAAGGCCTCAAACATTTCAAACTGTGATAGACTTTTCCCTAACATTTCAATCGTTGCAGCCGTCACTCCAAACCTTTCAAATCATAACGGTTGAGGTCCCAATGGATGGTTATCATCCAATCCGTTGACCCAAAAAATTATTTTTGATCACATATTAATCAATTTTAAAAGGTGCAAAATAGTAATTTAATATTTACCCCATAAAATAATTAAAAATAAAAAAATAGAAAAGGAAAAACTATCTTCTTCATCGACTCCCAACCCCCTCAACCCAAAACTATAAATTTGCCACCACGATGCCTACTACTATCGACCACCACTAACGTCGCCATCTCCATCAACCACTTGAATCAGAATTGGACCTAGTTCTGAAATCGAATCCAAACTCGTGAATATTATTTTCATTTGACGTTGAAGAAGGGTTAGGTAGTGGGTGTCCTTTATCTAAAGACGATGGCATTGAATCGAATCTTGAAAAATCTATGCTACTCGTTGGTGAGTTTTTTTAACTGTTCACCCATATTCTTATTTTCTTTGTCCGCTTTCCTTTCATTCTTGATTGTTGCAGAATCCTCTTGCTTGCTTTCCTTGTTTTGGATGGAAACCGTCCACTGGGGGTTCGCCTGTTATGATTTGAAAGGTTTTGGATGATAATTGCAACGATTGAAAGGTTAAGTGAAAGTCCACCACCGTTTAAAAGGTTTGGAGCCTCAGTTGCAATTATTCCTAATTTCATCTACTATACATTTTTTTTTTCCAAAAGAAGATCCATGTTTAGTAGAAATTAAAATCAGAATTTTAATTCAAATTAAAATCAACAACATATTTTATGGGATCCACAATTTTTCAACAACACATTTCATTTACTTCTATCAAAATTTACTAAAAATCTGATTTTAATTTCCACCAAACAGGAGCTTAATACTCCAAATCATTTCGAGTTTTGAATTCGAGTAATTTGATTAAAAAAAAATTAGGTCTCTTTCATAAACTCTTTCTACCAAAAGCTTACATTTACAATTCTTCTTATCAATACCTTAAATTTTCAGAATAGAAATATTTGTGTACCTTATATTAAGTCATAGGATTAGATTTAGGTCAACAAATAATTGCCTCCTAAATTTATTCTACTACCACTAGCCAAACTTAAAAAATGAATTTATATGCTTAAATAAACTCTTGATCATTTATCACGCTTTTTCGAAATCATAGGTCATGTACAGGAGCCTCCATAATTAATTATAAAATAGTGAAGATTATTGATAATCGCTCTAGATATGCATATAATAATTTGTTATCTCATGTATTAATGTAGAAATTTTTTAATGCCTCGTATATTAAATAATAAACTGTTATATTTATTATACGTAGGGCGACTGTCGACCGTTTTCACTGTTAAGAGTATTATTCAGTCTCGAATCCTCGCGAGATAAGGGAGCCAACTAGTCATATGGCTATCTCAGCTACAGTAATATGACACGTGTTCACAAGATCCTACCTGTTTTGTTTCTTCATGACCAAGCTTGTGCCGGGACCCACATGCTGATGTAAGCCCCAAGTCTACTTTTAAAAGCCGAGAGCAGCCCCCACCACCGTTAGTGGAGCATGACTCAAAAGCAGCTCCTTTAAAGCTGGTAATTGACCAAAATGCCCCTATGTGGGCCACAGAATGGCTCTCCTCTTGCCCATAAATTGGACTCTCCTCCCTCTCGTTCCTTCCCTTTTCCCCTTCTAACCTCTCTCTACCCCTATAAGCGGTTTTCCGGCGATGATGTCAACATTTCCGTCCGTTCTTTCCTCCGATTCTTTCTGGAACCCATGTCCATCTTTCGAAGGTGGTTTCACTCCTTGGGATTCCCATGACCGACCGTTTCTCTTTACACCACAAGAAGAACCGGTCCTCGTTAACCAACCACCACCTCAAGAACCGATCAATTCCAATTCCAGTTCCGACAACCCAACCCCCCTCACTCCAAATTCTTGTTCCGATGAAACGAACCGGAATAGATGTAAAACCACGAGCTCCGGTTCAGAGGAGACTATCCGTTTAGGTAATAATGCTATCATAGATGAGAGAAAGCGTAGACGCATGCTATCGAATAGGGAGTCGGCGAAGCGGTCCCGAATGCGAAAACAGAAACATTTGGAGAACTTGAGGAGCCTCGCGGACAGGTTTTCGATTGGGAACCGGAAACTAAAGAACCGAGTGCTTTTGATGACACATCAGAACCAATTCGTCCGGCGACAAAATGATCACCTCCTATCGGAGGTGTTCATGCTCCGGCAGAGATTGTGGGATATACGTCAAGTATTGCTTGTTCGGCAGCACTTAAATCCCTGCATGGCCATGCAATAACGTTACGTCCATCAATGAAGAACAAATTCTTCATCAATCACATTATATAACATTTATCATAATATAAAAATAAATAAGCCCGTTTCTTGAAAATTATGCATGCATGCATGAACCCTAGGAAAATCTCTCTCGTTTAGTGTCGGTCGGTGTAAATTAAATCTAGAAGCGGAAGAAATTGGCGATGATTTTTGGAACTAGATCTGTTTTTTTTTTTTTTTTGGTGTGTGTGTGTGTTAATATTATTTTGTAAAGAGTTTCTTGACGTATGGCTTTATTTAATTAATCAAATGATATGTTAATACGCAGCTAAAATTTCAGTTTTGTAGCATTAAATTTGTCATACGGTTCAAAATTGAATTTATTATATAGATCAAACAATGACATGCAAGCAATTATATGCATCCAAGATCCACCAGTATAATATATATTTAATGGAGCACTTGAATCTTGTCAATTATTGCATTGTGTCAAAAGCTAAAGCACATTTAGCCCTTATTTGGTGGCACATTAAAATCAGATTTTAAGTAGATTTTGATAAATTCTGATAACATGTGTAGTTGAAAAATTGTGAGACTCATAAAATATGTGGTTGAAATAAATTATTGACTTTAACTTATATTAAAAATTTAAATTTTAATCAATATCAAATAGGGACTTACCCAGCTCCCCGCTCCGACCGGTAAGAAATGATAATAACACAAGGAGGAACAAAGCAACAACTAATTATAATTTATAATTGTCACAATAATTACGTTCAAAATAGTTTATGGACATGAAAAATGTCTTAAAAATATTTGAGGATTCTTTGGGAATTAGTACTTGATTAAGATAGGACAATTTTTTTAATATCCAACCATGTTCCGAAACAATTTCTTAATCTCATAAGCTACTTTTGAATCTTCAAAACTCCTTTCAAACTTGCCCTTTGTCTAGTAGTCCTGAATGAATTTACTATACCCATCATATATTCATCACATCAATAATTTCTCCTTCTTTTTCGACCACACATTCTTCATCAATCACTATTCCAGAATACATTTTTCAAAAAAAAATAAATCTACATCTAGAGTATGTTTCTGTTTTGATGAATAATATGTGGTTAAAAAAATTTGAATTTTCTTTTAATATTATTTTATTGAAAAATATGTGATTAAAAATAAGAGAGAAAAATATACGTTGAAAATAATGGGACCAAACAAGGACTTAATATACATATTTGTGCATAGACACATTCAAGCTTACGAGATTGTCTCACAGTCCACGTCCTAAATAAAAATAAATAAATAAAACACGATGTTGGACAAAGAATCAATCAGAGACGGCAAATATGGTTCTTTATGTGCGCGAATAAGCAAACCCAGATATCAACAAACTTTTTGTTTGATTGGTTTTGGATGCAGCATAAATAAGATGGGAACTTTAATGTTTTATTAATTAATAAAATAATGGATGCCTTTATATTTTCACTGGTAACTAACACGGGCGCTCAAACAGGTGGACCAATTAACCCTTAAAAATTAAAGAGGATGCACACGTCAATCCCATATCTAATTAATTAATAAATTTGATAAAAATAATTAGAGCTAAGCAACACTAAAAATAAATAAAAAAGAATAGTCAATTAGTGTAGTGGGCAACTAAAGAAAAAGGTGTTTAGGCAAAGTTTTCAGTTTTGACCTTCTATATATTTTTTTGATGACGTAGGAACTCGCAGCCTCTATTCGTCAGCGTAAGCCCGATCACTGTGAGTGCATACTAGATAAACAATGCTCCATGTACAATAACTCGCAAACCACATAGGAGAGGTAGGCAAGCTCGATGCGACAAGCTCGATCGAAAAAGTATTGTCAAGGTATTCGAACTCGTGACTTTCGATATTCGTGTTCACCTGCTCCATCGACTCAACCACCCCCAAAAGGATAACTTTCTTTATATTTCTTTGTTTTAACAATGAAAATAATTAATTACTGACCTCAATGGTCCCTGTCGACGTACGTGACTAGGTCCACTGTACGTCAAGGTTATGTACATGACTCCAACCTTGTAATCTTTTGACAATTATTATAAGATGACTGATGCAAATATATGACGTCCCAAACACAAAACTATAAGCATAATTTTCATAAACAACCTCTTCGACAAGATAGCTTTGCTCAATCTAGTATACCAATTCCAAGAATCACTAAATAGCACAGATTTCCAGTGCCATCAAATCAATTACTAATTAAGTTTGGATTTTGCTACATGTACATTTCGATGTACAATTCCCTCACAAAAATTGTGGACCCTCCCTTTGTGAGGGGGTGGGATTCTACACCAAAATTTAGAAGTAGCAAAACCCAATTTAATTAGGGCAACGACCAACGGGGATTGTTAGGAACAAATAAGATACCAGAATTACTTTGATATCAATTTGTTCAGAACATGATCAAATAATTAAAAACGAAAAAATAAAAGTAATATGAAAAATATTAGAAAATTCAATACACCAATAAACTAAAATTGTTTTACAAGATTTGATACTCTCAATCTAAATCTAAATAATTCTCTCAAGTTTCTAATATATATAATAATGATTTTTCTGTTAATTGAGTCTACACCTTGTGTAGTATTTATAGGAGGAATTCCGGATAAAGTAATTTACAAGAATCGCGATAAAAATTAGATTCTTTCCGAACGGGTGGCACCAAGGCGCCACTGTCGACGCCTGGGCGCCCTGGGGCTAACACATATGCACCCAGCCCCTGTTCCTTATCTTTGTTGCCGGCGCTAAGGCATCTTGTTTCGGACACAATGCTTCCAAACCACTTTTTTTTATTCATTCCAATATCATTTCTTCAATTAAACTCTCAATTCATGATGAAATTTGGTCCATAATTGATCCAGACGTACAAACCAAGATTATTTAAACTTCCTCCATAAATCAAACTTTCAGATCACATGAAATTTGAATCACAACCTAACATGAACTCTTATAAATAGAGCAAAACACGTCAAATTTAGTAATGAATTTTTTCCTCACACATTTTTTACTACTTTCTACTCAATTATTCACTTTGGCATCACGGACTAAAGTACCAGAGAATTTTCGGTCATTGCACCCCATCTTTTCAACGATTAAGCTAATCAAGTGTTCATTTCCAGAATTAGCATTCAACTCACGATGACTCGATCCACCATGCAAGATTTAACACCAATGTTACTCATCAGCTATCATATATAACGGTCAGTGCAGAGCATTTGATAAATAAAATACTAAACCAACACACTTGTGTTCTAATCCAATTATTTAGAGGATACCGAAAAATGATTATAGGATAACTAAGGCATGTTTGATAGGCTTTTTAAAAATTAAAAGTTATTTTTGAATCAATTTGAATAATTTATCAAATTTTTTTTTGTAAAATTAGAAGAGTTTTTAAATTAAGTTGAGCTAGGAAATTTTTTTTACAAAAATTAGAAGTAAAAATAGCTAGGTAGAGCTGTATTATGTGTACATAAGTGTACACATAGAAATGTTCATAATGGACACTCAGCGTCCCCCATTGGGGGGACGTCTGTTGCTGACAGACACCCCCTTGGGACGCCGGCGGGAGGGCTCCAAGTGTCCAATTATGAACACCCATATGGGTATAGCATTTTTCAAATATGAACACCCGTTTTCAAATAGAATTTGGCTATTTGTACAACCCGAGGTGCACAGCTCGGGTCACAGCACTCTTACAAAACGGCGGGCCCCGAGAGGCATGTGATTATTGTAATTGCAGGCTCCGCCCCTGCATGTGAGATGGCTGTGACCCGAGCTGTCACCCGTGCTATGGTTGTAGCATTGCTCTTTCAAATATGAACACCCGTGAGTGTTAAGTACACTTGTGTGCTCTAGCATTTTCCAAATAGGAATACAGCCATGCGGTCTCAGTCAGTCAGCCTTGTTTGATGATAAATAATGTTCCCACCTAGGGGGCAGTGAATTATACAAAATCTGGAAAACATAAAATGACGCCAAGATGGTGTGTCTATCTCATTGACAAGTTACTACTACCTGCAGAAAGAAAGATAAATTTTAATTTTAATTAAATGGACCATAGGTTTACTTATACAATTTTTAAGCTTATCGTGTCCATCTTAACATTCTGCCACGTGTGTATTACTCATTATCATCAATCAGAATTTACAGAAAATTGAAGGGACAAACTGAAAAGCGTCGGTGCAATGATCAAATTCTGATATTACACGGTGCAGGACGTGTTAAGTGGTGTTTGGCTTGCCTGCTGTCTTAATTAGGTATTGATAAGTACCCATTTAAATTATTATTTTGTTTTTTGTACTTTAGCCTTGATTACCACCTGACCCATGCCATTTGTATTATTTTTACTGTTTCTGATTAGAACCCTTTTCGAATCAATTTTACGACACATGTTGAGTTCGGTTCATTGTCTCTTCCGGTGAGTAATCAAGATGCAATTATTGACTACTTTTCATAATACAAATTCTTGTGAATTTAAGATCATCTAACTTATAAAAAATTATTCCACATGTACATCAAAATTTACACATTAACGTACGTAACGTTCAAGTAGCATTTCATCATTGATTGGTAAAAAAATTTGTTTTTCCACCAGTCAATAATGAAATGTCATTTAAGCATTATGTACACTAAAATGTAAACAATGATGTACATATAACAAAACCCAATACATTTGGAATAATTCTAAATGTATATAATTTTTGTACATAGGCCATCTATGAACGACTGAAGAAGTCAATTCTCTGAGCTCTTTTTTGTTGAAAATAATTCATCAGGAGCCACCTGCCCACCCACATGAGTGTTATGTAACCTCTATGTACAAAAATTACGTACTCCTAACAAAACCCATACATTTGGATTTGAAACTCAAAAGAGTGGCTTGTCTCAATGGAACCAGCATGCACTTAGATTCAATTAAGGCTTGCTGCCCACCCCACATGAGTAGTGGGGCTCACCGTGTACAAAAATTATGTACCCCTAACAAAATCCATACATTTGGATATCAAAACTCAAAACAGCGGCTTGTCTCAATGGAACCACCGAACCAGCGTGCACTTAGATTCAATTAAGGCTTTCTACGAGTCTAAACCAACGTGTTTGAAAGTATGGTGTTGACCTAGTCTAAAACCTCATCCAAAACGTTGTAAATATTGTGTGTCGGGTGGTCCAAACTTGTCAAAAAAAATTAATATGATTTAAAATTGTCATAATTGAGAAAAAGGAAATATCCTTTTCGTTGTGCTTATAAATTACATCATTAAATTATTCGTGAAATATAAAAATTAATTCACTAATAAATTGTACCGGTAATAGTTTCTGGCTGAAACCAACAAATAATTCCCAAAATTTTAAAATGGTACGCAGCACTTCAATCAATAAATATTAAATACATATAAAGAATACCTAAACAAATATTTCATTTCACGTAGACGTAGCAATAGGACAAAATTTATTAAACTCCCGATTCACATTATAATTCATTTTTCTCCCTTCTTATCAACCACACATTCTCCAATAAAATAATATTATATGTAAACTCAAAACTCTTTCTTCTTTTTTGAGATTATTTCAAAAGTTATAATCTCAAAAAATAGAGCTAGAGCTAAATCAATATTTTGGATGTGTTTGAGTCACACTATCTTGAAAGAATGAATTTTGGAACAGTAGATTGATAGAGAATGTGTGGTTGAAAAAGAAGGAAAAAAATATTGATGTGATGTAAAAAAATTATTTTATTAAGAATGTGTGGTTGAAATGAGTAGAATAATGAAAATGAAAATTTTAATACGTATCAAGGGGCTTTATCAATGTGAAACAAGTAATTCGTGTGTGTTTGAACCACATTATTTTGGAATAGTAGATTGATGGAGAATATGTGATTTGAAAAATAAGGAAAAGTTATTGATGTGATAAAAAATATTATTTTATTGAAAATTGTGTGGTTGAAAATGAGTAAAAGAACGAGAATAAAAATTTTAGCCCCCCGTTTGACACCTTTTTTTTTTTTTTTATTTTTAATTGTCATTTTTTTTTTTGATTTTATGTCACTTTTTTTTTGTAAGTTTATGACATTTTTAAGTTAACCTCTAGATAGAGAGGATCTTGGGCATACATGAGTTGGCATTCATGCTTTGGATGTTGACATTTCAAGAGGGAGGTGATGGAATTGGCATGAGAGGATTTTAAATGAAAGCGGACTTTTCTCTCACTAAAAAAGGAATAAAGTAAAAAAACATTTTGTTTCTCATACAAACCTGTATACTACAACTTTTTTGTGTCACTTTAGCCCTCGTTTGACACTCATTAATTTCTCTTTCTCTTTCTCATTCTTCATTTCAACTACAAATTCTCCAATAAAATAATATTACACACAAATCAAAAACTTTTCATCACTTTTCAACCACACATTCTCACATCAATTACTATTCTAAAATTTCTATTATATCAAAATGGGTTTCAAATAGGGTCTGAATAATACATAAATCTAAAAATTCTCCTTACTTTTTAACCAAATATTTTTCCATCAATCAGTATTCAAAAACACATTTTTCTTGAAAAATGGGTGTCAGTGTACCAAACATGGGTTTAATATACAAAAGACAAGTGGGACCAGTCGAAGGAGTGGTTGAAAATTAAGCACTTGTCTCCTGACCGCATTAATTCCGTCACATTTTTTTTTTTTAATGTAAAATTAAGTTTTAAGGAGTCGTGTTTCTTCTTCGTAATATTCTGATTAATTCTTTATAATGTGACAAACACAACTTTGCAATTAATCTAACTAACCCCTTATTATACTCAATAATTGTACGAAGAAGCATCACATTCATTCTGATATAGTCAATAGACTACGGAGTTCATAGGTTCCACACAACCTTTTTCAAAGCATTTTTTTAAAAACAAATATGATAAATATTGTTACGTTTAATAAAATTACAACGTAAGAACATTTTGTATACTGAAATTTAAAGAATCGGTGTAAAATTGTCATAACACACTTCAAAATCGACTTTATAGAAAGATCACAAGCAAAGTTAATACTTCAATAATGGCTCTCGTTCTTGACTATATGATTCGATGATTCAAGGGGGCGCAATGATCTCTATAGATAGAGCGTGAATAAGAAAGAGAGACGTGTTATTATAAATTTTAATTTTCATATTTAATTTTCATATAATGCAGGAATCAAGGTTGAAATGTTTGAGCTAGAAATAATAGGCCCAATTTAAATATAAGATCAAGCTTGGGCTTACTAACTGGCCATATTCTGCCCAATCTGGATTTACATTATTCTCACAAATATGATGATACTATGTTCATCTTGAACCAGGTTTGAACGTTGGTGAGTCGATCCTGTTATTTCAATATCCAGAATTACGTATTACGATTTGAATATTTCTTAAATAGAACTATTTTAGATGTCAATTCCGATTTTGTTAGAGTTTGGTTCTATCCATAATATTTTTTAAAAAATAAAATTACGAATTGAAAATACAACTTCTCTAACATAATGGCATCTTATTATCAAGCAATATATATAATCAAATTGCATCTAACATCTAAGTAAGCATAAACACTAAATTACATACCCAAAACAAATCAAAAGCTAGAAATCAATAATAAGGAATTACTAACTTCTACAAATGATTATACCAATAGAAATCCATTCATTTGAAAACAACATAACAATCAATATTGTCGATTTTTCTTCCATCCCATCATTTCTTTTGGATCCTATCGGGTCATTGGGCCAGAGTAGATAAATTATAAAAACTTTAAAAACTTATAAGAGAGAACAAATTCGATCCTAGAGCCAGTATACATTTTCACACTACAACAAAAATTAGCTTTTGCAACACAGCTTTTGCAACATTCGATAGTTAAGTGTTGCTATAGGGGTTTATCGCAACATTTTGATAATTGAATGTTGGAATTGGTTAGTATAATTAAGTTTTAGCAACATTTTATAAATAAGTGTTGCAAAAATGGTATT
>CAIGRS010254151.1:0-12428 GCA_903798395.1 Fraxinus floribunda
GTTCACGTTAATTACAGGTTTATTTTGTAAAAAAAATAAAATCAAAGAGCGTAGAAGGATACATTTCCTTGCTGGAGTTTGTTTAGTATTCCAGTTTTCCTTTTACTCATCAATGGTGATGATGTTTGTCTTCAGCAAATGCCCGATTTTTGAGCCATGGATGCTCACTTATTCCTGTTGAATTATGTTGCTGTTTTTTTCTGGATTGCTTCTCCGTTGGACGTTATTGTCGACCACAGCTTCTCTTGCATCTCTGCTCTTCTCTCTACAATTCAAGATATTTCATCTTGAGAGGAGAGTATTAGAATATTCCAATATTAGATCCTTCTTCTAGATCATTCTCATATTTGTTATTAGATACTTATTCTAGATCTTTCTTCTATTTATTATGTAGTTAGTTTGTTATAAATTTACTCTATAAATGGAGCAATGTATTCACATTATTACTTGAGCTTGATGATTAATAAAATGTTCTTCTTCTCAAGTTCCTTCAATATGTTTTCATATTGAATCTATCCTTTAATTTCTCAATAACGCCCACTTTCGGTAATTATGCTTTCAAAATATTTTTCTTATCTCAATGTTATTTTTTCAAGCAAAACTCTCAATTCTTGATGAAATTTAATCTTTATTAATTAGGACTCCGAAAGTCAAAATTCTTTAGACTTCTTTTATTCAACCAAACATCAAATCACATGGATTTTGGGTCACACTACAACAGTTGATAAAAGTTGATGAAGCATATAGTTGAAAAGTTGATAAAAATTGTGGGTTAGATAAGAGTATAGTAAACTCGCTTTGTCGACTCACTCCCTTCATATATTATATATACATAAAACTTCAAAGCCATGCAAACCCTAACTTTCACTCCTCACAAGACACCCACTACCCAGAGCATAGACAAAAGAAAACACATCCCTGGTCAACCGGGGTGGATTGCCATTTATGGAATTGAGAAGAAATATTTGGAGACAAAACTTGAATCAAGTAATTAGTTAATACATATGCTGTAAATCTAGCTAATTATTAGCTAGCAGTAACCTTTTAAATTATTTGAACCATTTGTTAGCATTTAATGGCAGAAGATACATTATTTGCTCTTTCTTCAATCAAACCACTTCAATGACAGAGTTTCTATTGACGCACAAAAATAAAGCAAAGTACAAGTTTAGAAGTGAGACAGACATATAGTCTAATTTATGTAAAACTCTAACCATTTCAAATTTCAAAAGACAGCCAGCTAAAGAGAAAAAACGTCCTGCACTAAATTTCGTGTGCGCTTAGCATAATTATAGGTCAAGTTATGTACTAAATTGCTGTTTTATGGATAGTGTAATCTTGGCCTTACAGTTGGCATGTCTTGGACCGTTGAATTAAATAACTGAAGGGTTACTTTATAACCCATTAATTTTCTGGATCCTTCGATGGTTACTGTTTTCGTATTCTAGGGTTTTCTCTTGTTCTTCTTTATCGAGTGTTTTCTTTCTATTTTCGTTTCTTGAGATCTTTTGGTTGTGATTTCTGTAATGTCTTAGTGATATTCTTGAGTATATTGTATATACACTAGCGTTGTGGAGTGAAAAACTGTATAGAAGATACTAGAGGAAACTTGGTGAAGAAATATACATTTGTTGTACTTGGTGATTCTTAGAGGATTCGAGCAAAATCTACGTAGTGGATGCTCAATGGGTGAGTAGGCGTTAAGCTGAATATCCGGGCCCAAAGGGCGAAAAATTCCTTCGATTAAGTGAATGACGTCCACCATCTCTTTTTCATTATATATGTAAGCATTTTGAAGTGAAATTACACAATTTTTAATGCAATCGATGTCCTATTGAAGATATCCTTCTAAGAAAGCTGAATGCTAGCTGGGCTGGGAAAACTTACCAACCATTGGTTACCTTTTAGGGCTCTTTGATTGATAATGTTTTTTAACTTTAATATTGGAGGGAGAGAGATTAATTAAATTAATTAAAGTATATTAATGGTCTGAGTAGTAGTTTCCGAGGAGGCACGGGTGCTCCGCTGATTTCTCCAACAAAATCCCAGTTCCCACCACTTCCTTTTCCTCTTTCTTAATTTGTCTTCTTCTCATTAATATATATTTCAATTCTGTATCTTCTTCTTTCTCCATATATACACGTATACGTATATAAGTTTACATACATCTTAGAATATTGAGCATTATTTATCACCATTAAAGATTATAATCAATCCTCGTGTTTTTATTCAACAATACTATAGGTACAGAAAAACTTTCACAAAAATTCTACGAGTGGACATTTGTCAGATTATCATTGGAAGATGACAAAAAGAAAAATGTCATACAGGTGCTGCTAACGTTGTACATGTACAGTTTTGTTTTCCTGTACTTGTAGAATAATTCATTTTTATTAGTGTTACAATTTAAATTTCTTGGCTCACAATATAAATGAATTCTCTTTTTCTTTTGTGAGGCTAGGTGAGTTTTATTACATTATGTGTTGTGTGATAAAATCCTAACTTCAACAACTGTTTTAAATAATCCACCTAATAGATGAGAAGGTCAACTTGATCAAGCGTTAATCTATATTAATTTGTTACAAGCAAATCATGACTAAAGTTTTAAGAGGGACATGTATCATGGCCTCGACTGGGTACGCATAAACATGAGAAAAGAAAAAAAATATTGTAATATTTGTAAGATTTGAGATTTCATCTTAAAATATCAACTTTATTAAGAGAGGTAGCCCAAACTCTTATAAATTGGTCTGTATTTTCATCTTTATTCGATGTGAGATTTTATCCCTTAACAATATTGATCTTAACCAAATTGAAAAACAGAAAATGGAATGCATAATGTCATGATCTCAGTCAATAGGAGAAGAAGGAAAAAGTATTTTTCTAGATTGGCTTAATGAGGAATGTCTAGATGGATGGAGGAATAATTAACCAACATGAGATGTTTTGGAAAATCTCACATTTTTAGCATAAAGTGATCTGAGATATTAGTGGGATGATTCTTTATTTTGATTAGATATGACAAAAAAAATTAGTTAAAGATCACATTTTTTTAGTGTGCACCTACCCATCCAATTAATTACACATTCATCCGAAGTTTCACTCACCAATATCATGTCACTTTGATTCACTGCTTGGGATTAAAGGGTCCTAATCGTTGACCATCACACATCCACAATCATCGAACCATTGGGATATAAAATTTTCATCTATGACTAAATGTCTCTCTTTGTCGTGGAATTCCTTCCATCTCTACCAACTACCTAATACGACTACTTTGTCAATGCAGTCGCAATACCTAGTTGAATCAGACTATTTCCTCCAATTTGGTGTTGGGAACCTGAAGTGTCCTTATAACGACTACAACAAACTCTCCATCTTGCCTTTTGAGGGTTCAATCCCGATTGACAGTATGTAAGCTAATGGTGCATTTAGCAAAGATTCTTTTACGAGGAACGTTATGAGGAGATCACCTCATAGCCATTGATTATAGGAGTCAAAGCAGAATATTCTAATCTTAAAGGGCACCTCATTAAAATGGTGGAGCTATACTTTTGGCTCAAGAAAATGTACTTTTAAAAACGCTAATTATGTTAATCACGTGTATGATTTTTTTGTTTTTGTTGATGAAGATTTTTACTTTCTTTCTTATCTTTTTCTTACTCCCTAAAATAGAGACTTTTAAAGAATCATGCTATTAATGTTATAGTACTTCATATTTTCCTTTGTTTATTGTTCATTATATATGCTTTAGAATATCTTGAAGAGACTCTCCGTTTGCTCTATATTTTCGAAAGTCAATGTTTAAAAATAAATTTCAACGAACTATCTATTTTATCTTTCTAAATTAAAAAAAGTGAGTTTACAAACTAACTTTCTATTCTTAACTTACAATGATTACATTTAACAAATTAGAAAATTTAATACTTTACAATTTAAATTCTTCAAATCACGTTTGAATTGATTTGCCATTAACGTGTAAGAAAATTATATTAAATAAGAAATGAGGAGAGATCAATAAATCATTAAAAAAAATAAAGAGTTAAAATATAGAGTATTGTTGGAGTGTAAAAAAAAAAAAAAACTTTCTAAATTTAAAGATATTTTCTATTATGCATAAAACGTTCTTTATAAATAGAGAGTCTTTTGAAAATATTCTTACATAATCTTTAAATTGACCACCGACTTTGGTGGGAATAAAATCAACTTGGCTGCAATTACCATATGACGATTCATAAGTCTTTAGCCTCATGTCTCACTCTTCAATATTTTACTTCTCATTTCGAATATTTGAATATATTTTATTGCAATGTAAATATCAATTAGTATATTTTTGAATATATCCGGTAAAAAATTCAAAAATTCAGAAGTATGCCCACAAAGATTGACCAGGAAAAGGAGAAACAAATGTAGGGAAGTTTGCAGATGAGAGAGAGACTGTATTATATCTGTATCTGATTCTCGGATTGTGCGAAAAACTATCAGGTAAGTTTGAC
This sequence comes from Fraxinus floribunda, assembly GCA_903798395.1. Classification (NCBI taxonomy): domain Eukaryota; kingdom Viridiplantae; phylum Streptophyta; class Magnoliopsida; order Lamiales; family Oleaceae; genus Fraxinus; species Fraxinus floribunda. The sequence goes on from CAIGRS010254151.1 coordinate 4,497, forward strand.
TGTGAAGAAAAGGAATCAAAAGATGGTAAAAACACATTGCCATTGCACTGGCCAGTCCCTTTTTCACTCGTATAAAATATTATCAAAAGGCCAGCAATTGCATGCTCCTCACTGTAAAAAATAAAATAAAATAAACTGTCTCGGTAATATAATCACAATCATCCCACAAAACTTTTGACCATTGGAAACCATTCCCTAGGGTTAATTTCACAAGGGTATAAAACGATTACAACTGTCTTGTCTGGTTTAAAAGTTTGAATATATTTTTTTGAACTTTTACGGTGTGTTTGAGCTGTGTTATTTTGGAAGGATGTATTCTGAAAAAGTATATTGATGGATAATGTGTGATTGAAAAAAAAGAAAGAATTATTGATGTGATGAAAAATATTATTTTATTGAAGAATGTGCGGTTGAAAATGAGTAGAAGAATGAAAATGAAAATTTTAATGTGTATCAAACATGGGCTTAATAAGTTTTGAAAGTAATTTTTTACTTTATAATGAGTAATTTAATTATTTATCTGAATTTTTGATTAATAAAAATTTAATTATTTTTAAACTTAGACCCTGTTTGAGCCATATTATTCTCCCAAGAATGCAATTTAAATAGTGTTTTAATAGAAAATATGTGGTTAAAATAAGGAAAAGTTTTGAATTTGCGCGCAATATTATTTTATTGAAGAATATGTGATTGAAAATCGAAGATAGAAAATTTTATTTTAAAGAAATGTGAATCAAACATGGTATTATTTTAGTTATAAGAAACCTCTTGAGCACCAAACATGGAAACTACTTGTTTTTACATTGCGAAATTATTTTATTTTTTGACAAGGAGAAATTATTGATCCCACTACTCAATAATTAATATGAGTTGAAATTGGTTTTGTGCTATTATTAATTAAAATGAAACTGTCAATATTAATTGGATATGATTTATGAGGAAATTCCCTTCACGTGAAATTTTTAGAGTGAAAAATATTAATTTTGCCTACTACATTTAATTTGTAAATAATGTCCATGTTTTGAATTATTCAAAAAAATATATCGTTCTCCCTTCGAATGCGAAATTAAATTCTTCTCCTTTTTCACAAATTTTCGAATTTTCTTGACATTTCTTCAGATAAAGAAAAATTGATGTGATTTTCTAGCTCATTTAGAAACACTTTTTCTTTCTACGTGAATTTTGAATTTCTTTGACAATATTCTATTCTTCCTCGTCAACTTTATCTATGTTGCCTAGAAGACATTTTAATAAAAAGGGACAAGAGTCATTTTACATGACCGAATCATATTCAATAAATTGGCGTGAGAAAAATCTTATTTTGACAAAATTAATTTGAGCAATTAGAAAAATATATACTCAACTTGGTGGTTTCAATTATAAATAAAAAAATATTATGAATTATATTCAAATTAATGGTTTTGAGAAAAAAAAATCATGAATTACATTTTTCCACATGGTTTCTAGCTCAACAACGTGGTTCTTATAAACCCTAAAACACGTCCCATTTACATTATTAAACTATTTAATGGAGTTGAGATGTGCTGTTCAAAATTGACTGTCCAACTTGCTGTCCACCCAATGATTCATTGACACATCAGTGCTATAAATTAACATGTCCAACTTTTCTCTCACGACACCCATGCTTAAAATAGGTGTAAAACGATGTGTCAATAAATCATTGGTAGACAACAAATTTCAACTTTTAAGGATGCGGCAGTATGAATAGTAAAAGAACACACTTTCATATTTCTTTCTTAATAATTAGAAGACAAAGAACTAAGTTCATGTTTGAATTCACCAAATAGAATTTTCAAAGTTAATTTTTTCACTAACAAATTTATTTTTTCTAGAGAAAAAGTCCAAACTTACTAATTTCTAGAAGTTAGATATATATTCTCTGAATGAAAAAAAATAAAATTATATATTTATTAAATTTCTTTTCTAAATAAGCTGAATGAAAAACTTCCATTCAATACGAGGAAATGGCAGAGAGCTACAGTTGACAAATTAAGCTTTTTATTTGTAAATTATATTCAGGAAATATTTGAATACCTTAGGAATAACGAAAATTTGCATCCAATCTGTCCCTAAATCTTGAGTATGAGACAAAACCCAAGAAGCGGAAAACAGGGGTTAGTGTCCTCTTATAGGGTACATGCATGCATATTTGCATAATTTTTTTTTCACTTATAATTCATTTTTAGCTTATGTAATAGATTCTCTCAATATTCCACTTTTGCACGTTGTAGTTAAAAGATAGTGTCAGTCCATGCATGAATTATTGTTATGTGTACTGCACATTGCATATATGAGAGAGAGAGAGAGAGAGAGTCCCCCGGTGGTAGCGGGGGAGCAGTTTCATGATTAAGGCTGAGTATCTATCAGATAACATAAAGTAGAATAATGTGATGGGGATATATGGGATGGGATGGAATGTGAGAAAGTTATGGGGGTGGGGTATGAGAGGGCAGCCTTAGAGGGTTAGAGAGAGATCACAGATATCAGAAAATGGCAGCCCTCCATATTTCTGACATTGATATGACTTATTTCCAACTGGGCATTAATGAATAATGGAGGGCGACCCAACTTATATTTACTTACTTTTTTATTTCTTTCTTTGTACTAGGTGTCGATCACTAATTTAGTTGACATTGAAGCAATTCATGTCCTTCGAACTTAGGGTTTGGGAGCTATACCGTTGAACATGTTGGCCTCAGTGTGATCATATATTCCATGACATGTCTTAGTATATCAATTTTAAGTAAAATGAGACACTTATTCAATCAGTAAAAAGAGACGATAGTTAATTTTCTACATATTTTTTAACTCCATACTAGTCTTTCTATCCATTTTCTACACTTTTCTTACCATAGAGAGAATCGTCATTTTCACCCTTGAAACTTGATGTGTGTCAAAAACCGATGATCTCACGCGTAGAATTGTATTGTCAACTAGTGGACAACTAGATCTAACAAGTTGATTAGTGACACAATAATTTATGTTCTTATCTTTTTTATGCCATATCACTACGCCAACCTTAACATTTTGTTGTCGCGTTATTTATTTATTTACAAGCGTTTATTTCTTCAACATTGAGTGATTGCTATGAGAGCTAAAATTGAATTAAGCAGATGAAAAGTGACTATCTCATGCTCTCATATAGCTAGCCAATAAAGGGAGGTTTTAATTAATCTAAAGGTAAGAAGAATCAAGAAAATCGTTGAACGTTCAAAGGGGAATTAATGAAGATTGTTTTAAGATTACGAAATTACCACATGCTCAAGGGCTACTACCCATGTGCATGTTATTAGGTAAAAATATATAATTGCATCACCAAGATAAGCTCAACTTTAATCTTGCTGCAATTGTACAGAACCCCATATACATATATATATACAGTTTAATATATATTTTTATATTAGTCCTCGTGTACCTTTTCATTATTACATTTTTAGGTCACCAACAGAGATATATACTTTATTACATAATATTTTAAAAAAAAAGAGTGACTTGAGGAGAATTGGAATGTGCTAGGTTTTAGTTTGACCAAAGAGTTAATTTGTTGTTAAAAAAATTATTGATGTGATTAAAAATATTATTTTATTAAAGAATGTATGGTTGAAAATAAGTTTTGAGAGAATATTTACCAAACAGGAGCTAAATTCACATTTCATGCCGCTAAAGATTTAGTCCATGTTTGGTTCAATTAAAAATTTGATTAAAATTTTAAATTTAAGGTAAATAATTAGTTTTAATAATAGAATTTATGGATTTCACAACTTTTCTTTCATATATTTCATCAATTTTTATTAAAATTTACTAAAATCTTGATTTTTATATAACCCAAATTGGGATTTCAACTCCTGGGAAAGATAGGCTTCAATAACTTCATCACTTGTGAAAGGCCAATTATACCCTTCATCAACCTTGCTCCTCTTGGTGGAATCATAAGAGGTTTCTTGGGATTTGGTTCTTGACTGTCCTTGAAGTAGAGTGCACCCCATTTATGGCCAATTAGAGGGTGTGAGAAAATTCATATAAATCTTCATTTTGCATTGAAAGAAATGATTTATTTTCATCTTTTGGACCTTTCCTCTCCTTCTTCTTCTTCCTTCAAACTCCTCAGATTTTCTTCTGTACTTTATGCATGTACTAGAATATCATTACAGTAGCAAAAATCTGTTTCTCCACTAAAAACCCTAAAATGGATTCCATGAATAACTGGTTGGGGTTCTCTCTTTCACCTCAACAAGTACTCTCATCACAACCTTCACAAAATTTAGGCATGAACTCAGATGAAATCTCTGCAGGTACAGAAGAGGTTTCTGGGGAGTGTTTTGATCTCACTTCAGATTCAACCATACCTTCTCTAAATCTTCCAGCCCCTTTTGGCATTTTAGAAGCTTTCAACAGGAACAATCAATCTCAAGGTCAGTCTGAAATTTCTTTAAAATCTGTGAACTTCATTTATTTCTCCTTCACGGAGACTATTTTCTGTAGCGGTAAATAGACCTATTAGCTTGTGTGGTATAAAGTATTGTACTGTCTGTACATGACGGAATAGTATACCTACCGAACTGGGGTTTGATGTAAATTTTAATCCCGGTTTTTCCCTCTTATTTTGATTTTGATTTTTTCCGTTCCTATGCAGATTGGAATTTGAAGGAAATGGGCATGAACTCTTTCTCATGCAGCAGTCAAAACCTAGAAAATCAGGAAGGACCAAGACTAGAAAATTTTCTTGGTGGGCATTCATATAATGATCAAGAACATAAGAAATATCAGTCCAGTACTTGCAATAACATCACTGCATCAAGTCACATTTACCAAGAACCTGAGCCTACTTCTCATCCAACAAGCAATGGCAGTGGAATAGGAATGAATGGCAATAGTACTATTGGCCTCTCTATGATCAAAAACTGGTTGAGGAATAATCCAGCGCTGCCACAACCTGAGGAGAACACGGACAAAAATGAGGCGGAGCCACCACCATGCACTGCTAGTGCACAAACCTTGTCCCTTTCAATGAGCACAGGAACACAATCAGATTCTCCTTTGCCATTTTTGAATGGTAATGTGGGGGAGAGCTCTACACTAGACGGTAAACAGCATCCTGGGAATGCACTTGACAGCCAAACTGGTGCAATATCTTCAGTGCCAAGGAAATCCATAGATACATTTGGACAAAGAACATCAATCTACCGCGGTGTAACAAGGTTTTTCCCATTTCTATTTTGTTGAATAATTTTCAATACTTATTTCCGTCGGTGTTACCACGGTTTCTAGCAGTCTACTGCATTATAGAGCTGACTGGGGTTGTGTTTCTGCAGGCATAGATGGACTGGCAGATATGAGGCACATTTATGGGATAATAGTTGTAGAAGAGAGGGACAAACCCGGAAAGGAAGGCAAGGTAATAAAAAAAGTGTCTGCCATTAATTATTTATTTTATATATTTATGTGATCATAAAAAGATTTATTGGTTTTAATTCTTGTTTCTCTGTCTCCATTTTTTGAATGAATTTGTTGGGGGCTGATTCAATCTTACTGCAGTTTATCTGGGTAAGCAATCCCTTTTCATTTCTTCAATATTTCCATTTTTGCATCTTTTTCCAATGGAAATGATAATAGTACATATTTGATAAATTTGATCTAATTTTCATTTTTGGGTAAACTTATGTAGGTGGATACGACAAGGAAGAAAAGGCTGCTAGGGCTTATGATTTAGCAGCACTGAAATACTGGGGATCTACTACAACTACAAATTTTCCAGTGAGTTACTTCAATAATATTTTTTTCCCCATTATAGAGGATTTTTTTCTGAGGATTTACTTAATGTTTGAAGCTTTCAAAATAATTATTTACGATTGACCAGATCATTGATACAAATAATATTCAAATATATACCACATCCAACTTCTATATACTCTCCGCAGAGTGGAAGAAGCTTTTGGGAAGGGGGCCAATCCCTTGAACAGTAATGATGAGAATTTGACTCTACGAGAAATTGAACAAAAAAGGGTCAAATTGGCCTATTTCTTGTGCATACCAATTGAAGTCTTTTGAGAAATGAAAATATGGGCTGAAGAATGAACCTTTTGAATTCTTCCAACTGTCCACAAATGTCATTTATTGTTACCCGGGACACTTTCTGTTTACATTCCTGTCTCTTAGAAAGAATTACTAAATGATCGACTAGATAGGTGCAGGTGCTTTACCTTCATTGAAACACAAGCTCCAGAAGCACTGGACAACATTCATATCAAGCTTTTATATATATAAGATAAAACAGATAATAGACGTATCAGTACACAAGAACTAAGCCTCTGTTTGACCCACATTATTTTTTTCATTCTCATTTTTTTACTCATTTTCAACCACATTTTTCAATAAAATAATATTTTTCATCACATCAGTAACTTTTCATTCCATTTCAACCACATATTCTTCATCACATCACTTCAAAAATATGCATTCTCTCATTTTAATATGCACCAAACACACTCTAAATTACATAATACATTTTATGCTAGAGTTGTACTTCGTAACTCGTAAGGATATGCTTTTTATATTTGGAAGCTTGAAATATATTATAGGGTTTATTTTATTTGAATTATAATTGTTTTCAATAATAGATACATCCTTCTTCAAGGGGATTAATGAACGCAATCTTGAGTGAAACAATTTTCTTTTCGTTAATCTCTGTTGTTTTAAGCATTTGTATTTTGAAAATTTCAGATTAGCAACTATGAGAAAGAATTGGAGGAAATGAAGCATATGACAAGACAGGAATATGTTGCATCATTAAGAAGGTAAACTGAAATTTGTTACTTCATAAAAGATCAATAAAGTAGATTCATGCATGAACTGATCATATCAAGTTTTATATTTTGATTCCATACAGAAAAAGTAGTGGATTTTCCCGAGGCGCGTCGATTTATCGAGGGGTTACAAGGTAGATTAAATGTCACGAAATTTTATTTATTCAGATTTTTCGTATGGACAATTGTATTTGGGGAATTAGTTTGATATATATTATTTATGACAGGTGTTGCCTTATTAGGCCAATAATCTAATTATTATCTCTCTTCTACTAAAGTATAGTTTATCCAAAATGACAAGTATTCTTTTGAAAATTAAAGGACACCCTATATTTAGATATGAAGAAGCGCATGGACTTCATTGTACATTGTTTGCCCAGGTTTTTTTCCCTTGAATTATAGCTGGCTGTTTTGGTAGACTGGAATGAAACTGTTAGAGACGATGTTTCTTTTAGAAGGTTAAATTTAAGTATAGTGTTAAACATGTTGGCGTAATTGATGACTTCTTGAATGGTGAACTCAGTTTTAGTGTTTATCTTGCTACTGTGAAAAATATGCTAGAAAGGACAGTAATGTTGTCTTATGTAACAATCGAGATCATATGTATTAGAACTTTAATTAGAAGACTATGACACAAGAGAGAAGGGAAAGACAGACTGTACGAATAAAAAATCTTTGTAATCTCATTATCATGAAGAACCTTAGTTATTTTCACCCTTTGTTCAAACTTGGTAATTAAATTTCATTGTAGATTATGCATAATAATTAGCATTTGTTAGACTATTATAATCACGTCTCATATAACATTTTGATCAACAGACATCACCAGCATGGTAGATGGCAAGCAAGGATTGGAAGAGTTGCTGGTAACAAAGATCTTTACTTGGGAACTTTCAGTAAGTAACTCATTTCAATCGGTTATTCTATTAGCTTGTTTGATAAGATGAACTGAATTAGACTGGAATCCGTACTTATAGTATAAATTTATCTGACTTTTGTTTTTGTATTCGGATTTCAGGCACACAAGAGGAAGCAGCAGAGGCTTACGACATTGCAGCCATTAAATTTCGCGGACTAAATGCAGTGACTAATTTTGAAATAAGCAGAT
>CAIGRS010254155.1:0-12827 GCA_903798395.1 Fraxinus floribunda
TCTCACTTTTTGTATCTTCACTTTCCAAACACCAATGTCCCACTGGACATGCCAAATTATTTCGCGGGTTTTTGTGTCGCTAACAATTAAAAATGGGGATCAAACGATTGTGAAAGGAACAGACCTCTTGAAACGAAATCCCAAAAATGGATGTTTTATTGGCGAAGATTTACAATCGAAAACAAACAAAATGTCTCCAAGAGGCGCAAGCACACGAGTATTAAAAGAAGAATTTTAAAGTTAAACTAAGAAATTGAAATTACATATTCTCTGTTGAGAGTTTTTGATTCGAGGTCCTTTCTTGTATGTCTTCACTTCCTTTTATATTTCTTTGGTGACTTCTAGGTGATAAAACCATTCGGAACTGCTCATTTGCTCCGTAACTATCCACTTTCTTCATGATGACCGACTTGTTGGGGAGAGGTTATCTCATAACCGTAGCCATTACTCTTGCCTTTTAACTGTCCATCCTTGGATCGTGGGGTATGTCGAATTTATCTAATAACCGCTTCCATAATTGCTGGATTAGATGATCTTCACGCCTTAGATTCATCTAACTCTGGGCGACTTGAAGGTTTGGGCGATGATAGGACTATCGCTCTATGCGATCATATGGAACTTCATTCGCTCAGCCTCTGGGCGTCTTGCAAGTTTGGGCGATGATACTTCTTTGTTCTTGAGCTTCTATTAGATTCATCAATCAGTTCTATCTAGGCCTTTATCCTGGGCTTTCACATTGGGTTTCGCACCTTGGACCTTTAATCTTGGGCTTCACTTTTAGGACGTCAACAGAAGCATAAGAACACATCTCTTAATCAAAAGTCTCACATAACAAAAAATCTTGACTCAATCATCAGATTTGGCAATTGGGATTTTGAAAATTTGAAATCAGATTCGAAATTAAATCTGAAATGTTTCTATTAATATTTTTTTTATTTTTTGAAAACCCTCCTCATTTTATCTGGGTTTGGGACAGGCTACTTACGAGTATGCAAAGTTAAAATTGTACATGAACAACTTGTTGTGTATAATTTTTTTTTCAAGTTCAAGTTCCAAACACACTAATTCCAAAATGAACTGGAACTTGAGAGAATGAATTCTTCGTCGTTGGGCTTTGTAGTGTAGAGAATAAGGATGAAATCATTGAAATGTAGAATAGAATTGTAATATAAATAATAAATTAAATAATTGATTACTTGTAAATTTGTTGATAATATAGTAGAGAAACTATAAAGTAGAGAGAGAGTAGGAGAGAGAATGAGAGAGGTGAGAAAAAAAATGATTTTGGGTATTATTTAGTGGGAAAAAAAATTAAATGAAATCGTGGATGACATTTCAAAGTTTGTGATCGTTTCTCCAAATGGTCACAAACGTTAAAAGTGGCCCCTTTCTTTAAAAAAGGTGACCATTTGGTCACTGTTTGTAGGCGAGCTCACGAATCGCTTGTCGATCAAGCCAACATGTTTGGTTCGTGCTCAGGTTCATTCAAAAACAAGGTCAAGCCGCTCATAACTCGAGTTTTTCGAACTGACGAGCTAATCAACTCGATTGTTACCACCGCGTATGCGCAGCGTTCTGAAATGCCCCGAGCATATGTGAAGCATATGTGCGCATTTTTAAACACTATATGTAATACACATTTGGCTTGAATGTTGGGTCGGAGAATGCTAAAATTGCCCTCGAAATCCTACCTTCAAATCACAGAGAGAAATAGATTGCAGACATCTCGTGGCCACAAATCTCGGCTTACGGAAACCGTCAACAATTTTGAATTTTTTTTTTGGATTTCGCCCATGACTGGACCAATAGATAAGCATATTTTCAGTTACAGTTCAAATGGGAAAAAATCATAATTACAAATGTTTTAGAATATAATTTTAAAAATAACGAACTATTGAAAAAAATTCAAAAATCAAGTCACAGTTATGATATATAATAAAATGTCGTGATCTATAATTTATTTAATATCACAATCACATATTCACAATCAAATGTTAAGTCACAAACACACAATTAATAGGTCACATTATTTATTAGTCACAATAATACAATTAACCGGTCACCTTCACTATTTTCTCATCACCCCATCCACCTCATCCCACCTCTTCTCGCTCGTTCTTCACTCGTTTTCTTCACGCAACCACCACACTATTGCTGTCAACCTCTACTCCTCCGACGGGGATTGGATCTGACAATGAGATTTAAGGATGTAGGATTGGAAATCCCACTCGTCCATTGACTAAGGTCATCTCCAACCCTGTACCAAAATTTGAGGTAAGTTTTGCACCATTTTGCAACAAATGAACAACGTTCAATCATTTTCTTCCTTTTTTGCATTCTTCACAATTTATTTATCTAAAAAATGATTTATTTATTTAATTTACTACTAAATAAATAATTACGTTTCGTTAACGAAATATTGAATTCCTTCATTGATTATTATTGTATAAAAAATAAAAAAATATTAATTTCCTTATCAAAAACATTAAATAATTACATTTCGTTAATTGACCATTTCTTTTTTTTTTTTACAATGTGAAAGAAAATGGCAAAATTGTACTAACCATTTTAGTGCAAAATGGTGCAAAGTATGGTGTTACATTGGAGGGACTTTGCACTATTTTTTGGTGCAAATGATGTTTTGGTCCACACATTGGAGTTGCTCTAAGGACCGTCACAAACCGCAAACTCTTCTAGTTCTCTGCCACGAGATTACTGGAGAATGGATGGCGCCACCTCATAGTGGCCAGATCTATAGTCGTTGAGTCTACAGCTATCAAACCATTCAAACTGCAACGCCGCCGCCGCCACTACCATCAAAGATTCAAGTGGATAAAAAATCGGGGGTTTCATTTAAGTGGCCTAGTCAAACCAATTATTCGTTTAAAAAGTCCAACAACTTTATTTTTTAGTTAGAAGGCCTAAAGATACATAAAATGAAAAATATAATTTGTAAATGACTAAAATATCCTTGTATACAAAAAGACATTATTGTCCTAAATTCCATTTCATTTTCTATTTAACCCTAATTGAATTCCACTTCCATTTCTTCTTCACGTGAAATCGGCTCTACAGGTATGCAATGCCTTTTCATTTTCTTTGAAACAATAAGCTCTACATTGTCATTCTTATGAACACTCATTCGGTTGAAGTGAGTAATAAAATCTTGCAACATTCTTGTTAGGCATTTGGAGAAGTAGAGAGGTTATTATAAATTTTCAATATTTGGGTTCTTTTCTTTCTCCATTTTTTGAATCATTTATTCATGTTGTTGTATATATATTTATGAAATTCATTTGTCAACAATGATTTTGAATTCATTTTATCATTAGATTAGAGATTTGATATGGGTTACTTCCCAACATTTTTCTCACTACCCCTTATTTGTATTAATTGGAGTGAAATGCAAGTTGCTAAAGGCATGTTTGGCTATTCTTTTATTTGTTTTACTGTAAAACATACACTTGATTTTATTTTGTACATAACGTTGTAAATATCGTTTTTTGCAATCCATAACGATATACATATTGTTATCAGTATTGTAAGATGTTTGAAATTTGATGAAATTTTTATGTTAAATTACAGTTATGGACACCACGGATATGGTATGGATATCAGTTTGTTATCCAATTGAATACGAGCAGTCCGTTGAAGGTGCATGAAAATGAAAATATGCAGAGAATGACAAAGGGAAAACAACGCATATTCTTGTTGCGAAAACAATTTCTTATGTGGAATTGTATGATAAAGTCAAAGAGGTGTTTGATGTCGATACAAGGCTATAAAAATAGAGATTTCAGCTCTCGTTCCTATAATGTCTATAGCTCCAGCTGCTCCGACCATTATTGATTGTGACAACAATGTGAAATGGTTTATATCTGTCTGTAGAGATACTTTTCTTTGTGTAACCCTTTTGAATGAAGTTGTTGAAAATTAAGAAGAGTTTGGTGATGAATGACGTCTATTACTAATAGAGAATGGAGAACAAATTGCAAATATGAACAGCGAAGAGGAACATATTCTAATAGACAACAATGGTAATCATGACAATGGTGATGCAATATTTGTAGATTGTAATAGTTTTGACGTAAATGATGATAGTCCCGAAGAGCAGATGGTGAAGATAATTTTCTTGTACTAGACGACAATGATGTAGAGTTACACATGGATGAACCCTGTAGTCAGATTGTGTCTGTAAGTGTAAGTTTGCTCCGTAGTGAAACATTAGTAAGAATTTTGGAAAATAAAGATGTGCAAGTTAACCAATTGTTTCCATCAAAATATGATCTAATATCCAAATTGCAGTTGCTGGCTGTGAAGTGTCACTTTGAATACGAAGTTAAGAAGTCAAATAAGAGCACTTATACAATTATTTGTATTGATAAAAATTGTAAGTGGCGCTTACGAGCAACAAAGATTGTAGCAAGTCCTATTTTCGAAGTTCGAAAGTACAATGGTCATCACTCTTGCTCTATGAGCGTTCGTTGCAGAGACCATGTGCATGCTTCATATATGATTATTGATAACCACACCGCCCCTAAGTATCAAGATGCCAACCGAGTTTACAAACCAATGGACATCATTAAAGACATTCGTCGGGAGTTTCGCATAACCATAATTTATACTAAAGCGTATATGGCAAAACATTTTGCTTGCGGACCGATTCGTGGAAAATCTCGTGAGAGTTATGCAAAATCAGTAGCATATTGTCATGCTTTGGAGATGCGAAATCCTGGTATGCTGACATTTATTCATACTATAGATGATTGGCGCTTCAAATATTTTTTTATGGCTTTGGAACCAAGTATACATGGATTCCTCAACTTAATGCAAAGGATAATTTCTGTAGATAATACATTTTTGACATTGAGAATGAAAGGTACTCTAGTCATAGCAACTTGTCAGGATGCAAGTTTTCGAATATCTCCACTCACATGGAGAGTAGCCGATTCAGAGAATGATGAATCCTGGACTTGGTTCTTTCAAAAGTTACGGTTAATAACAGGTGATACAGACGAGCTTGTGATTATATCTGACCGTACAACATGTATTAAAAATAGAGTTAGAAATGTTTTTCAGCTTGCTCATTGTGGTAATTGCACATATCACCTGCAAAAGAACTTGAAGACAAATTTTCCACGTAGTGATCTTGCATCTTTATTTCGGGCAGCATCGGAGGCTTATACTGTAACAAAATTTGAGTCCAACATGGTAGCTCTGTGCAGTAAAAAGAAGGGCGTCAAAGAGTACATATTAGAAGAAGATTTCCATTATTGGGCTAGAGCACATTTTACTGGGATACATTACAATATCATAACTACGAATAATGCGGAATCTCTAAATAGCTTGTTGAAGAGTGTTTGAGAATTTCCCATAGTTAGTTTGATTGAATATATCCGAGAGACACTGCAAAGGTAGTTTTATGAAAGACATGCTGAAGTTGAAAAATATGTTACCCACCTCACGCCACCTTCAGAGAAAAAAGATGTGAATGAACTATAATGAGTCAAATGGGTTGGATGTCATTCAAGTATTTCTGAACATTTATCAAGTTGACGACATTCTATAACACCACTTTGTGGACTTGGATGAAAAGACCTGTACATGTAGGAAATTTGATTTAGATAAGTTCTTATGTGCGCATGTAATTGCTGCCATAAGGTTTAAAGGAGGAGACAACTATAACCTATGTAGCCCTTTTTATATTACTAGTTGTTGGAAGCAAGCATATTCTGCATTCGTATACCCTTTTCCAAATGAGGGCGAATGGAAAATTCCCAAACAGGTGATGGCTTGAGAAGTATTTCCACCATTGGCACAAAAATAGGGTGGACGACTAGCTAAAAAGAGGAAAAGATCAGCCGGAGAGACGCGTATGAGGCATAAGTGCAGTAGGTGTAAGAAAACTGGTCATGTCCGATCCACTTGCACAAGCCAAGCAGCTGGTATTGAAGCTTAAGTTTGTAATATTGTCATAACTTATAGTTTTATGATTTTGTACTAATTCAAAGCACAAAATGATTTGTTAGATTTTGTAGTCCCTCACAAAACTTTTTTTATACTACTGGAATGGAATTAAAGTCATTACGCGATTCTGCCACATTAAAGGCAAACGACGTTTGCATCGTCGAATTGATGTAAATGTCATTCCAGTACAAAAATGCAGTCTTTCGAAAAACGATAGTGAAATTGTTCCTAAGACACAAAACATTATAGAAGTCATTTCAGTACGAAAATTACACTGACTAAACATATCGACATTGAAATCATTCTTGAAAAACAAAACGATTTAGATATCATTTCAGCATCAAATACATACTGGTTCCCTGAAAAAAATACGACATTGATATCATTCCTATGTTACAAAACGATATCGATGTCATTTCGATATCAAAATTGTACTGATTAACATAACGATATTGAAAGCGTTCCTGAAATACAAAACGATTTACATATCATTTCAGCATCAATACACACTGCTTCCCTAATTTTCATAATGACATTAATATCGTTCCTATATCACAAAACGATATATATATTGTGTTAATACGAAATCTCACTGATTAACATAACGATATGGAAATCGTACCTGAAAAAATAAACGATTTACATGTTGTTTTAGTATTAAATACACCCTGCTTCACCAAACTTTTCTTTGTAGTGTTAAAGTCACGAAATAACGTGACAACATCCATATCATTTCAGTGCAAACTTGACGATTTCAAGATATTTATAGTTCAAAAAATAACTACAACAAATTTGATATCGTTTCCTTTCATTCCAACTGACATCCATATCATTTCATCTAAAATCATAACTAAATTGACACTTATATCGTTTCATGTCATATGAAACGACAATGATATCGTTGTAGTGTTAAACCAAGAAATAATGTAACGACATCCATATTGTTTCAGAACAAATTTGACGAATTTGAACTAGTTTGAGATGACATCCTAAGTAGAACGACTTCTATGTTGTTTTGTTGCACCGAAACGACAATGATATCATTGTAGTGTAAAACATACGAAATAACATAACTACATCAATATCGTTTCAATACAAATTTGACGAGTTCGAAATCGTTACAGTTCAAATAACAACTACAACGAGTTTGATATGGTTTCCTTTCATTCCAAATGACATCCATATCGTTTCATCTAAAATCAAAAATTTGATGAGTTCAAAATCGTTACAGTTCAAATAATGACAAAAACGAATTTGATATTGCTTCCTTTCATTCCAAATGACATCCATATCGTTTCGTCTAAAATCATAACTAAAACGACACTTATATCGTTTCCTGTCATATCAAACGATAATGATATCATTGTAGTGTTAAACCCAAGAAATAACATAACGACATCCATATCGTTTCAGAATATACTTGACGAGTTTGAACTCATTTAAGAAGAAAATGTAACTAAAATGACTTCTATGTCGTTTCTCTGCACTGAAACGACAATGGTATCGTTGTAGTGTAAAACATACGAAATAACATAATGATAGTAATATCGTTTCAGTAAAAATTTGACGAGTTCAAAATCGTTACATTTCAAATAATGATAAAAACGACATTGCTATCATAAACAGGATAACATACTCGTTTCAGTTAAAGCCGTAACTAAAACGACACTGACATCATTTCTTTTCATACCAAACGATTCGACCGTTCACGATCGTTCGACATACCTCCGACATACGTAGGATGATTGAAAGAGGACATCAAGTGGTTTTATATCACTCAAATGGTTCAGAAAGAGCGAATGGAGATACTTTCTTTCTATTGAAACAACTCAAGTGTGATAGACAACTATATAACATAAATGCTCCAATTATTTCTGTTAAGTGAGATCGAATTCGCTTAATGACCTATTTTTATTGTCTTACTTACAATGGATGTATGTCGAGTGGTTGAATCGTCGTTTCTAATCGTAACGATATAGCTGTCATTTTAAATGGAAAGAAACGATATCAAATTCATTATAGTTTTTATTTCAACTATAATGATGTCGAACTCATCAAATTTGCACTAAAACAATATGTAAATCGTTTTATGTTTCAGGAACGATTTCATATCGTTTTTCAAATGAATGTATTTTTGTAAACTTGAAAAATCTAAAAGGGCACAAAAATATGTAAATTTCAATTATATTCAATATTCATAATCATTACAGTTATCAAAATGCACTAATTAGTAGCTAGGCAACATCCTAGAAATATCGACATTTATAGGAATGACAACTATTCTAGCAAAAAGAACCAGCCACAAAATATTTTCAAAATATCAATACATATATCAAAACACAATCTAAGGCTCGAAGTTCCAAGTCAACAACTCTGCAGCCAATTTCTTCCGCCATATTGGTATATAATCCACTCGAATTGCATTTACGTCCATATTCGCTTACAGAAATTCTATGTATTTCAGTGTGAATATCCCGCAGTCAGATCTACAAAATTGTTATACAGTCATTGTATCCATTTTAACATTTAAAATAATATAGTACAAATAGTTAAAATAATATAGTACTATCAATTATGAAATTAGTCAATCTTACCCATTCAACTATTGGGGAACATCTATCACTTTCACAAATTTGAACTTTTTTGTGCTATAGGTGTCATCACTTGTGACATGGAATTTGATCAGTACTGAAATAACCTCATGTAGATGCAGAATGTAAGATTCCAACGCTGCCCTACGAATGTGACCCTTTAGACTATCGAACATAAAAATTGTTCGTTCCTCCAAGTCGATTTGAACTACGAACCAATGGTTGTCGGTAAAGTAAGGAATATACAAATATTTGCAATCCTTCCAAAGTTTACCGAGCTCCGAAGTAGTCCCTCTCACGTAATTGATTAGACTCTTACTAAAATTGAGCTCTGTACTAGATTGCAACTAGCCATGTGCATTGACAACAAATTGACAGAAGAAAGTATCCAATACGCAACAATCTTGTCCGAATAAGTTAGGAAATTTGAGAGCCCTTTCTCGTATCTGGTATAGGGTCTCGTTCATAATCTGCACAAAGGAACTAGTTAATACAAACTGAAATCTAAATGTAACATTATCGTAAAATTATTAAAGCTGTATTACTTATATTGCCAGTAATCCAACCTTCCTCATTCGAAAGGTCGATCAAATTTTTTTGCTTGAACATCGTAAAAGCGCAAAGGTATAATTTGATTGCACATACAACAACATCCACACAAAATTATATTTATGTAATAATATCATTACTTCCACATGTAATTCCAACTATGTGTAATAATTTATCCGAAAGATGCAATTTCCAACCATTTGTGAAGAGCCTTAACCTTCGCAAGATCCACTTCTCGATAAGGATCATATACATCTATGTCTAACAACTTTCTCCTCTTTGTCGGGTCCGTGAAGGGAGAACACAATAAGCGTGCTTTTCTCTTTGGACGATACCCTCGTCCTTTTGATGAATCACATCCTACCATCTCGATTTATACACTGTCGCAAGTACCAACAATTAGAAATCTAGAATTTGTTTAATTTGGAGGTAATAATATGAAGCTGAACATCAATTTTTCAGGCGTCACAAAATCAGTGATGCCTTTCTCCACGTCGGGATGCCCATCCTCTACCATCATTTCTTTTTCAACACCTTCTTTGACTATTTTTTCCTTTTCTTGCTCCTCCATATTATCCATAGATCCAACATCAGCTCCCTTTCCTTCTACATTCTTTCATCTTACCTCATCTTCTAACTTTGGGTCCTTCTCAAACTTTTCCACATTTCTTTCATCTGTAGGCACATTCGTCACATCATCAAATCCAGCCTTCTTTTCCAGCCCACCCTTCTGTTCATATTCTAGTACATAAGCTGTGCTACTAGTGGCACCATCAAATCCACTTGTTGTCGAATGGAATCAACCCGCAACAGTTAATTCAAGCAACCATCAACCTTTTTCTCTCCCCGATCAAGTTGAGTTGATATGACTGCTTGTAGCGTTTCCTCAAGTTTTTCCATTTCCATTCTCAATAAATTCGCTATGTTGATCTCATGAGATACCGGTGGTGGTTGAGATACTCTGGGAGAGTGATGGTGGAATGCATAATGTGGCTCGACATCATGTTCAGCCTCATCTCCTTCGAAATGGTGTGAATCACTCTCATCTTCTCCCACGATCGGTGTCAACTCTTTCTAATAGACCTTCTCGAGTTCAGTGGGAATCAATTTAGAATAAACCTCCAACTGCAAATATTAAATCGTGCAAATCATTAGTCATTCGCTAAGCTAATTCCACAATTTGTTCCATTAAACTTTAAAAAAATGGCAATTTACCTCTTTCGATTTCAACACGTTATCAATGGCGGCAGACACTAACCTCTTCGGCATTTCCCAAGCGACCATTCTTGGAATTGTATCTAGATATTTCGTAGCAAACTTCATTCACAATGTTGAAATCGCCTCGAATGCCCAAATCTACTGTAAAACAAACATTATTATCTCATGACACAAATTTATATATAAGAAATAATACAAGTCAAGTGTATTGTTTGTTCATACCATTATAGCGAGTGGAAAATCGTACAACGAATACCGACAACGTGACTCTCCTTCTACATTCAAAATTTTCAATTTACCTCACATTTCACTTTTGAATACATTCATCGTGTATTCAAATGAAAACTTTCCCCATGGATACTTCTTGAACCTGTCCAGATCATTTACCAAGTCAAACCACCATAAATCAATGAAGGTCTTTTGTTTCGTGGCCCACAAGACGTACGCCAAGAATCACTCTTTCTTTTCTTGCAACATACAAATGCATTGTAAGCATCCCCCTTCGTAATCTTCCCCACACTTTTCTTAAAGTATTCTTTCATGATCCGACATTCTGCCTCCAAAGTCTTATCTACATTGTCATCATTACCCGCATTTACGCCCGTCACCAAAACAAATTCTTCCAATCCAAATCTTGCTCACTTGTCTCCTATCTTAAACCATACTTCTTCTTTTTTGCTAGTCTTTATCTTTCGTAATAATAATTGATGTATAACCTAAGAAGCCAGCCTTATATCCCTCAATCTAAGAAGAGATCTGAAGCAGTTCTCGCAGAGCTTTTTTTTTTGTAATTTTTATCTAGTTTCTCATAAACATCTTGTAATACTCGCAGTCTACATCTTGTTGTAATTGTAGTGTCAACTTGAATCTTCTCCATTGCATTGAAAATTATAAAATATATACAAATATTAGAACAACTGATGACATTAAAGTACATACGAACAAGATGCATAAACTATATAAACCAAGTTAAGCATACAAATTTTCGATAAGACAATGTAAGTCTCAAGTATTAATGAAATAAAGCAAGCAACCAGGATGCAATTAATACCAGCCAGTAACAAACTAAAGTGCAAGATAGAGGAAAAATGTAGAGAAGAGTGAAATGGAAAAGTAGAAGAGACCGCCATTGATTGAGCACTATGCCTAGAGGTTTATTATCACGTAGCTTTTCATCACTGTAGTTACCAACAACAGCTAACAACTCGATTATCATTGACCTAAAGTATTGAGGAAATGACTAGATATATGTGTAGTTATATTTTATAAAAGTTGATAATTCATGAATCATTGGCTACTATATACTTGATGTAGAAGAATGAAAAGGTTTTCAATTTAGATTTGATCGCCATACAAGTTATAGTTAACACTTCATAAGAAATTCCATCGACCACAGGAAAAGAACTGAAAAGTTTCTTTCACAATCCTGGTTTTTTTGGCAGAAACTTTCTTAGGTTTTTAAAATTCTACCAATCCATCACTATGTGGATTGCATTATCATCCTCATATGTATCCTTCAAAGTTACGATATTTGGATGCTTAGGTAATTTTTTCATGATCTCCTTACATCCTTAATATCCACTCTTGTTCTCAACTTTTTCTTGGAAACTTCCCTACTAATTTTATCTGTACATAAATATGAAATCCCGAATTCACCACGACCTAGTTTACGCTCAAGCTCATAGAACTGCTCAAAATTATGGCCTGTTGGATTACCAAACACATAGGATTTGAGACCCCCATTAGGTATTGCTTGATTAATACCATAATCAATAGCAAAGGGGTTCAGCTTATGTTTTTCCTTTTTTACCGCGTCGGACGTTTTAGGTACAACACAACAATTTCCCATAAAGCTACAAAGTTTGACCCTAAATTTTCAATCTTTAAAACAAGAGATCTCAAGATTTGAGCATAATACAACAAGATCAACCTAAATCTCAGTCTCTTTTGATCAAAGTTTAAATTCTCGTCAACTAAACCTTCAGTTCTTGAACTTTTCCCACCTTTTGGATCTAGCACAAAATGGGCTTCCAAAATTAAAGAAAAAAAAAGCGATCTACTACTAACAAAATTCAATCTTTTAGAGAAAATCACACATGAATCAAGAAAATAAGAGTCTTTTTGTAAGCTTTTGCAGGCTTACCTCAGGGAAATGCTTGGATGCTTCTACTATTAGCACTGGCCTATCATATACATCAAGACAAACATGCACCTTTTGGATCTAGCAGCCAAATGGGCTTTCGATATTAAAGGAAAAAAGCGATCTACCACTAACAAAATTCAATCTTTAAGAGAAAATCACACATGAATCAAGAAAATAAGAGTTTTTTTTTTGTAAGCTTTCACAGGCTTACCTCTGGGAAATGCTTGGATGCTTCCACTATTAGCACTGGCCTATCATATACATCAACATAACCATGCACGTAGGCTTTTCAAGTTTAAACTGCCGTAGATGAAAGGAGTCCAACGAGTCACTAAGAAAATGAAGATGGATATAGACTT
>CAIGRS010254193.1:0-11917 GCA_903798395.1 Fraxinus floribunda
TTTGGTTTTTATGTTCTCAGGAATCTAGGCAGGGATTGTCAAGAACAACCACTCAACTATGCTACTTTGCGACCAAAGGTGCAGAAAGTTTCTTTATATATATATATATGTATGTATGTATCTTTTTTTCCTGCATTATTGGGATTTCATTTACTTGCTCAAAAGTCATGGTTTATACATGAATTTTGTGTTTAGTCATTTCTTTATCCCCAAAAGAATAAAAGGAAATTGGAATGTATATATATGTTCTGAAAGTGTGTAGGGATCATTTATGTCTCACAGAAACTATTCAGTGAAAGATGATTTGAGTTGTATTTCTAAGAGTCCATTTTGAGTGGGATATCTTTGTGTAAACTAAACACACAGGTACAGATCATTTATATGTTGGAAAATGCTGCGATGATGATGTGTGTGCACAAGCATTTTGTGGGAAATTATGTGATCAGATTCTCCAAGTCACCTGCCTATCGAAGCAGTTCCTAGGCATTGATTGCATCTGTCCTAGTGTTTTTGTTTCAATGATATTGGTTAATATTATCCTATGCTAGTTGGATAGGTGACATAGTTGCATTTCCATTTACTGAATCTTATTTTGGATTAGTATTGAGTAATTATTACTTGTGAACATGCAATTTCATATAGAAAGGAGCTCACAAAGTTTTTCTTGGATGTCTCAATCTTGGAAAAGATTGATTTCAACTCTTTGGCGCTAATTTCCACTATTAGATCATTTCTTCCCTTGCCAAGGGCTTGAATGATTGGTGTAGTGTCTTAGTCATAGTTCTTTTAAAGTTATGCATACATTATTTTCATTTTGTATCATGAGTGAGCTGTTTCCAGGGGTTTCTGTAATATCGTGTCTGAGAAGTTCTTTGGTTCTTTCCTTCATTCTTTCTTGGTTTTCACTTTTGAACGCAACATCTCAAATTAATATCCAGCATTTCTGTGTCTCCAAAGGTAAAAGGAAATCAAAGTCGGATACAAGTGACTCTGGTGAAGAGAATATGTCAGAGAAGGATTTAGCCCTCAAGCTAGCTCTTGACCAGATTACCTCATCACATGGAAAAGGATCAATCATGTGGCTTGGTAGGTCAGTCACTTCGAGGCATGTTCCTGTGGTATCTACTGGATCTTTTGCTTTGGATATTGCACTAGGAGTAGGAGGACTTCCAAAGGTATCTTACAGTGTTTCAAAGTATTAGATATTTTGGTCTGCATGCCACCATTTCCTACATGTATTTTTACATACATATTTTCTTCGATGGGAGAATTTGTTTCCTGTCTTTGTATGAGGAAGGTTTGGAGAATATATCATTGTACTGTTTGGAATAGGCATTTAAAGGATAAGAGATTCCTTCATCGAGCCCTTTGCCATTGTTGTAGTTGCTGATATTTTGGGGTTGGTTGTCTGGGTGCATACTTGTTAATTCTTAGAGTTTCACACTAAATATCTCGTGTGAGATGAGTATCATCTAATAGTACAGCTGTTTCTTGCTAATGACTTTTCACATTTTGGAAGTGCTTAGCAATGATAGTTTCCATCATCCAGTGAGTACATGATTGAAAAATTTGTTATTTAGTAGATTAGGATTCTGCCAGGTAATGATATTTTCTCCTTTTTATTATTGTTTCTCAGCTTCACACATAATTAGTTTATTATTATAACCTTTTTGGAGTGGATTATGCGAATGCATGCCTTTGTTTTATATAGAGAAAGCCACAAATACTACTTTATTGGTCTATATTACGATATATTTATATAATCTTATTAATTTGTTTAGGGACGAGTAGTTGAGATATATGGTCCAGAAGCATCTGGGAAAACAACTCTTGCTTTGCACGTGATTGCTGAGGCACAGAAACAAGGAGGTTAGTAAGACCATTTTGCCCCATTGAACTTTTGCAAGTCTGAGAGTGGCTAGGCAGAAAATGTTTATACTTTATTCCTTTTTTATAGCCTATGGCCTTCACCAATCTGGCAATATGTAGGTTTATTTCTTTTCATGATTGTCAAAGCATACTTTAGTTGAATCTTCCGTGATCAAGAATTTGCTTGAGTGATTATATATGCAGGGGTTTCCTTTTGAGTGATTTCAATCTGTGTTTTTAGTCAACATTCTCAGAAATTACACGTGCTTTCTTATTGTGGCAAGAGTCCTAAAGCCCAATTTCTATCAGTAACTAGTCCTTGGAATTGATCACATCTTAACTCAACTAGGGGTGAAAGCACTAAAGTTCAATTACGGAGTGTGATCTCATTTCGAAACTTTTCTTTACCCTAATATTGATTATCTTTCCTGTTCTAGCTCTATGTCGTCCTTTAATGAGCTGTAGTGTGCAACAACTAGTTCTTTCTTTCTCCGATGGAAAATCAAAACTTCATCTGGGGTGGATCCTAGTTTGGTATCTAGAATGTGGATATCCAAGTACAGAGCTGAGATAAGAGAGGGCACGTGAGGATGACTAAGTCTCTAGGGCCCCTTGACAAATGATAGGGGAGTGTATTAGTCTTATGTCAGATGAGTGGGTAGACACCGCGACGCAACCTACACTTAGGTGGCCTGAGGAGGTCCACTTAAAGCCAAAAAGCATAATCTACGATTTTGGTTGTATGAGACTATGAGTCCACCGATATATATCAGATGCTATGCCTCTCTTGACGAACTAGCCCACATCTTACTACTGGACTAGATAGAACATAGCAGCTTGTAGTCTGTCCAAGATGGTAGTCAGTGTGAATGAGTCTGAATATCATTAGTAAAGGACGTAACGCTAAAGGATCGACTACGGAAAAACATTGTATACATGACATGGATTCCTTCTTATATCTTTCAGTTGCTGTCAAGTCTGAGATCATAGCACATCTCATGCACGTGTGTTAACTTCTGTGTCCTGTTGTCCTTTCATAGGTTACTGTGTATTTGTTGATGCTGAGCATGCTCTTGATCCAGCCCTAGCGGAAGCTATAGGAGTGAATACTTCAAATTTACTTATTTCACAACCAGATTGTGGTGAGCAAGCTCTTAGCCTCGTGGATATTCTAATCAGAAGTGGTTCAGTCGATGTTGTTGTTGTGGATAGTGTAAGTATAATGATATGGTTTCTCCATTCAATGTCATGGCTGGGTAAATGGATTGCATTTTTTCTTGCCATATAGTCATGATTGCATGGTTGCATTGGCTGGCAGGTAGCTGCCCTGGTCCCCAAGGGTGAACTTGATGGTGAAATGGGAGATGCGCACATGGCCATGCAAGCTAGACTGATGAGCCAGGCACTACGAAAATTGAGCCACTCTTTATCTCAATCACAGACAATATTAATCTTTACAAATCAGGCATGAACCACAAACCTTTGTCATATTCAGTTATCTTTAGGCACACTTACAGCCCTGCATGATTTCTCTGTCTATGTTTATTGGAACATCCAAAATGCATTATTTTTGAACCTGGTGGTGATGGCGTTTGCAAGTTTAGTATGTAGTTTGGTCCTCCAATCAAATCAAAATTTCTCTCTCTTTCTCTTTCCCTTTCCCTTTCCCTTCTCCTTCTATTATTCTTGTTTGACATGTCTAATTCTTTTCTTTTTTAGTTTATACTCTTTCCTTGTTGTAGAAACCTTTTTTGGTGGAGTTGATGGGGAGAGAATCTATTTTGATTTATTTTTTTTGTGTGGGGGTGCGGATGATGTTAATCTACTGGATAGAAATTACCAAAATCAATTTACTTGTCCAAAACTACTTAGGTCCTCTTAAGTATACGCGTAGTTGGCCATTTTGCTGAGAATACCTTCAAATTAATAATCTAGAATCCTGTTCTAGTACTTGCATCAAACTTGGAAGGTTCTCTCACATTTGCCACAGTTCTTACCAATTGATGTTCAGACTCTTCGAAATGGATGAAGTACCCGTGTCGAACATGACACGACATACGTATGGGTATGGGATATGTGTCAGATCCTCCAAATTTCAACCGAACACTTCGCCGTCTCTACTTTTTTTTTTTTCCTTTCCCTTTTCTTATTCGGTGACAGCACAAGGTTTTCCCTTCTTTTTCTTCTGTATTTTCTCTTTGCCTTTAAGTTTAAATTGTAATCAAGTCCTTCATTTTCTATTTTATATAACCTTNAGACTCTTCGAAATGGATGAAGTACCCGTGTCGAACATGACACGACATACGTATGGGTATGGGATATGTGTCAGATCCTCCAAATTTCAACCGAACACTTCGCCGTCTCTACTTTTTTTTTTTTCCTTTCCCTTTTCTTATTCGGTGACAGCACAAGGTTTTCCCTTCTTTTTCTTCTATCTTTTCTCTTTGCCTTTTCTTCTTTTTTCCCCTCTTTCCTCTCTGTACCGATGGTTTAGAGTTTTCTTTTTATAAAATGAAAATGGTTCCATATAGTGCAACTTAGTATTCCATTAAGTTTAAATTGTAATCAAATCCCTCATTTTATATAATATTTACTAATTAACTTTCCATAATTCAAAACTAAACCTTAAAATTCCATTTTATTCGTTTTAATCCCTTATTCAATACTCATTTCCTTCTTTTTGAATTATTGATTTTGGTATATTTAAAATGATATTTTTGGTTAATAAAAAAATTGAAGCTTGAAAGATTTATCCACGTACCCGTGTCCAAAATCTGAACTCTTTTTAGTCATATCTCCATATCCTATATTTTAGAAAATAATGGATCCGACACTTAGATACATACCCGTACCCGATACGTGTACCCGAGCCCGAGCAACATAGTTCTTACCCCAAGCTTGTATCATGAAACAGGACACACACACACACACACAAATAATTTTTTTATAAATCCACCTGTCTAGGTGGGGGCATGGCATTGATCCCTTACCGCGTCTATTGATTGAAAATTGGTATATGATGGAAGGGGATATGCCAACCTTTTCTTCACTGCTACAAAAGGAGAAATAGAGAATTGCGAAAATTATAAACTTTGGAGTACTAAATTATATAGAACCTTTACCGAATTTATGAACTTGGGAGTACTAGATTCATTACCTCATCTATTGATTAAAAAAATCATAAATGAGGGAGGTGGAGGTGGACATACCAGCCTTATCTCAACAGCTACAAAAGCAGGAGATAGAGAGAACTTGCAAATTCTAAACTTAAAGATTACCACTACGTAGAACCTTTACCAAATTTATAAACTTAGGAGTGCTACATCCATTGCAGTCCAGCAGGTGAGATCTAAATACTAGATTGATCTAGACATAAAAAAGGAACAAAAAACAACTGCAATCCAGATAACATGCACGCAGCAACAAAGCAATTTGAAAAATGCAAGCAAGAAACTGCCTATGTATTTGTAACCAATATGAAGGTAGAAGCTAGCAAATCTTAATAACTTATAAACTGTGTAACTAATGCATGTTCAATGAAAATGCAGAAATAAGATATGCAATCCAGGAAAATGTGCAAACCAACGCAAGATAACCATGCTGTGTGTCTCGCCTAACTATGCAGCTTACACACTAACACCTTATGTAACTAATGCATGTTCCATGAAAATGCAGAAATAAGATATGCAATCCAGGAAAATTTGCAAACCAACGCAAGATAACCATGCTGTGTGTCTCGCCTAAATATGCAGCTTACACACAGTAACACTAACACCTTATGTGCAGAAAAACTTCCCAAAGCAATCCAAAATAACGTGCCCACAAAAGAAGACTCACTTGGGGGAAAATTCAGAAATCCTAGGCACTATCCACCTGCGACTCAGCAAAGCCATCAGAGCCAATAAAAAAAATTCCTCATAGAGCTAAGCGCTATAGTACATGGATTGAAATCCTCATAAGAGCGGGATTTAAATTCATCATCACCTCTTGCCCTTAGTACTCCAACAAAATAGAACTTGAAATATGCCATAAACCAATGGAAGCCATAATGAGAGAATAAGGTAAAACATGTAATATATAAACTTTGCTCAGCAATGCCTTGAAAAATCTCTGATGTTTTTCAAGAACCTTCGAAACAAATGGTTATTCATTTTGAAGTACATTATATGTTGATTTGACAAAAAATGACAATTATGTATCAGCAACCTTCAAGTCATTTTGTGCTTAGGTCCTCTTGATTTATACGAGTAGTCAGCTAGAATATGCGTTTTATATTTGATTGTTTCAGGGGAAAAGTTAGTTGAAATGCAATAAAATCAAATGGAGGGTTGAATTATTTTACTGATTGAGTTTAGATGAAAGTAAAAGAAAATTTAACAAGAAGAACTTTCTGTGGCCGATTGGAAGAATATATACATTTTGACTTGTTTTCTTCTCCATTAAGGAAAGTGAGCACGGGTTCTTCCTCCTTTTCTTTTCTTTTCATCTCACTCCACAGGGTGTAGTAAAATAGGGCAGTAGCTCAAGAGATAGCTGTGGATTACCAACTAGCTAAAGTTCATCTAAGGTGCCTATATTCTTGATTTATTATTCTTTCTTTCAACAACTACTCAAACTTTTTGCTTGTATAGACCACAACTTGATGTTTCACTGTCAGCCCCCACAATGTTAAATTATAAATCCGGATTTGATTTGAACTAGTCCAGAGAATTCATATTATGAAGTTGGTGTTCAGTTAAACCAAAATAAAACAAGAGTAAAATTGCTCAGCCGTGCGTTACATCTTCCATTTTCGTTTGCAGTTCCTATATTTGGGGCATTCGTCGGTGCACAAACTCTTATGGAAATGTCCTTGTTTCCTAGACTTATGTAAACTTCCTTGCAATCTATGCTTGCTTGTTGTTTGGATGCCACTAAGGCCTTTGTGCTTAATTTCCTCATTCAAGCCAGTTGCAAAATAATCTCTCTTATTCGAATCTTGAGAGCATTTCAACATTTATCATTGGTTACCCTTATTTTTGCCTGTGCCCTGAGATGAAATTATTCACATTCTTCTGATTTTGGTTTTTCTTAATTTCCTTTCTGATTAAGATGCGGGATGTGTTTGGTAGGAGGACATAACATAAGTTGGATGCAATGTCTAAGATTGAGCTATCTATCCCTTGTTGAAGGAAAAACAAATTTTCCTTCCTCTTTAACAGTTATTTAAAGCAATAATATGGCGTTGGACATTTGCTACATGTAACTTGAAATCAAGTGATGAATCACTTTCCAGCCATTCTCCTCTCTTCCCAAATTTCCTTCAAGAGAAGTCAAATTCCTTTAATTTCTAGTCACTCTTTACCTCCAAACAACCTCTCATACCAACTCTAGTTTGGAGGATGATAATTTCCAATTATGCAAGTCCATACATATATGCACTTTTCGGTACCAGCCTAAGATGTGAATTAAGAGGTTTGTTAGACTACAAATTAACTTGAGCTACAAAGCTTGCATGGATCTGAAGTTTACCTTATTCTGATGAAAGCTTTGACACTTCCATGGAGCGAAGCTCTTTTCTTCATTTTTCTTGAAACATATTTTTTAATTTATGAAACTGAAACTTCCCTGATAAACCACGTTTAATTTCAGGTGAGAGCGAAATTATCCACATTTGGAGGATTTGGTGGCCCCGTTGAAGTTACCTGTGGTGGTAATGCCTTGAAATTTTACGCTTCAGTACGTCTGAATATTAAGAGAATAGGGCTAGTCAAGAAGGGAGAAGAGGTATGAATCTCTTTT
This sequence comes from Fraxinus floribunda, assembly GCA_903798395.1. Lineage (NCBI taxonomy): Eukaryota > Viridiplantae > Streptophyta > Magnoliopsida > Lamiales > Oleaceae > Fraxinus > Fraxinus floribunda. The sequence goes on from CAIGRS010254193.1 coordinate 7,651, forward strand.
TGTGCACATTATGGCTTTGTAGAAAATGATTTGCTTGAATGAAATATGATTGATTAATTGACACATCCTGTACTAGGCCTAACTTCTTTAAATACACCCTACACCATTACACCTTGGTTTGGTTGTTTGTTTGAATATAATTTATCAGAAGATCACTTTATTTTTTGGAAATAAAATCTTTTAGTTGATTGTCTTTGATATTTTTCATGCTTTCCTAAAAGGTTCACTTGGAAGTGTAAATGTGTATTATTATCCTCTGTTGAAAGAATGGCACTTCAGGTGAAGTTTACTTTGCAGCATTCTCTTTGTTTTACAGACTATAGGAAGCCAAGTTCTTGTGAAGATTGTGAAAAACAAGCATGCTCCTCCATTTAAAACTGTTGAATTTGAGATTGAATTTGGGAAGGGGATTTGTAGGGTGGTGGAGATTATTGAATTGGGATGCAAATACAAGTTGATCAGGAAGGCCGGCTCATTTTATCATATGAACGATCAGAGTTTTCACGGCAAGGATGCTCTCAAAAGATACCTGTCTGAAAATGCAAGTGTACAAGAAGAACTTATGATGAAGCTTAGAGAGAAGCTTAATGATGGGAAACCAGACAAGGGAAAGAAGTCCAACGGAGTGGCTATTGGTGGAGACTCTGTTGAGGAGGTTGTTGATGAGGAAAATAAATCTGATGTAGGGGCTATTGGTGGAGCCTCCATTGAGGAGGTGGTTGTGTCTGACAGTACGGATGAAGAAGTTACTGCTGTTGAGGCATAGAAGTGTTAGCATGACCGCATGACCTCGAGATGTAAATTTTATACTGTTTTCTTCACCATGAAGGCTACGTACTGTGCTTTGCAAGATTTGGCATCAATATACGTGCAGAGTCGACAGAAGTAATTGATAGCATGTACTGGATCAGTTGCCGTATATAACAGCGCAGCCTCTCTTCTATTGTAGCGGATGTCTGTATTTTGAGACGATAGCCATGCAAGTTAAATATGTTGCATATTTAGTGTCACGTTGACGTATGGAGCCAAAGGAATATTAGTGGCTGAGCTATTTTCTTATGTTTCAATATCTGTTGCCTATGGCAGTTTTAGTGGTCTTTCTCCCGTACAATTGAAAATATTGCACCTTTTTAATTGTTTTGTATTCATGCGGCAATTTTTCATTTTGTTTCGTCTTTGTTTTGATTATGTGCGAGAAGATGTGCTTTTATATTTCTTGAATATAACCTCCCATTATCTTCTGTATTCATTTTGAGTTTAGTTTGCCATTTTCCAGAAAAGCGCTTATAATTAGATTCATCTGCAAATTTTGTGGTGTGATCAATGGTGTGAAATCTTAACCCGCTTCCTCCAGCTGGGGCATGACATACTATTTGCATTTTCCTGTTCCAATATTGAATTTTCTTAGGCACAAATCAAGGAGACCATTGATGGCAAAAGGAAAGTTCTTCATAGTCTAGCTGTGGGATCCACAAGCTTATCAAGAATTAACAGAAATGAGGAGTTAAGGTATGTACGTTTGGAACGCAATATTGAATGGTCTTGTTTAGTTTCTTTTTATTCTTCAAAATCGTGGTGTCCCCAAATGAGACTCCAATTTCAACTATATTGACATCACGGATGATAAACAAAAGTTTTGTTAATTTGTCTTTTCCTAGTTCTATTTTAAATTTTCTTCCCACCCTAAAAACAAAGAAAGGTCCAAAGGATGCCTTCATTGGTCTAAATATAGACCATCAAAGATGTTGACACTAAGCCCTGTTTGGTTCGATTTCTTGAAACTTATTTTTTTGGGAACTATTCACAAATTTTATGGGAATCACAATTTTTATTAATTATTTAATCATATATTTCTTCAGTGTTTATTAACATTCAAAACCAAATTGGATTTCCCAACCAAATTATGTGAAGATTGTATTCTGATTATGTGAGAGTTATTAGGGGGAAAATTGCATCATTGGTTATTAATATATTGTTCAAGTAGCAATTTGATTTTCAACATGTAAAAAGGAGTAACTAGTCCTCGAACCATATTACAGTTACAAAATGAGTCATTAATAATGAAAACCAAAGTACTAGTCTAAGTTGGTGGGAAAAAATCTAGCTTCGTAAAGTTAGACTTGTTAGAGTTACGTAACAATTTAACCAAAACTTAAACAATTTTTGTACATGAAAATTGATTGTGCAATTATAATAAAAAGTTGAGGACTCATTTGTTCCTACTTAAATGTTGAAACCTAACTTGCTAATAAAGTAATGGAGGTAATATAATATTTGCCATTTTTAGGACATATCTCAATAATTGTATAATTAGTTTACACCACTTTTTACCATACTACTTTTATGGTTAGTACATGTTGAACACAAGGACATGAGATATGTGGTCCACCAATGATGTGACAATATGATATGTCACATGTTTTCACGTAATCGATCTGTAACATATCTCATGCCTACTATGGACATGAGATCAGTTATGATATATTGTATATTATTTGTTGAAGATAATAAAAGAATGAAATATGTATAATGTGACGTACCAAATATTCTAATATAGTAATTCACATTTTCTTTTATATTTATGATCGCAATTTGTTTTTATGTTGGTTACTATCTTATTTTGTCAAGTTCGCGTAGGCTTATCTCAATCATATGAGATGCATTTGATTAATAACACGTATAATAAAGATATACATCATTGTAAAAAAATTAGCATAGAGATGCATAGTTTTGTTAATACGCCTTTTGAACAAAAAATAACAAAATTCACTATCATGATTGAACAAAAAATAACTCAATCTCTGTCATATATTGTAGTGAAATTAAAAAAAAAGACACTTAATTACACTTTACATACCGTATTTTATAAATTCACATTTTACAACCTACATTTTGCATAATAGTTAAAAAAAAAAATAATAATCATTTGCTTAAAAATTAATACATGCCATATAAATAACTAAATAGACAAATATATCTTTAATTAAAATAACAAATCATACCCTATATATTACTTTATATAACGTTTTGCAAACTATATTTTATTATAAGATTTATTATCAAAGGCATAAAAATTACTTTTAACAAGTTAATAAAATATTTACATTTTAAAATTACTTTTAGTTGCTATAGTCTACCAGAATTTGGTGAATGAGTAAAAGTAAAAATGATATTTTATATTAAATCTTATTTTGTAGCTATAAGCTAAAAATCAATTTCTTATTCATTTTCACTTGGGGTTAATTTTGCAATTTAATAAATTATTAAGAATACATGTGTAATTTTATTCTATCTATTGCAGATGAGTTTTCTGCGACAAAGCTTCATAGAAGAAAATAATCTATAAATAAAACTAATAAAACTTAGAGTTCGATGTAAAAAAGGTAAATTTTAAAAAAAAAATATGTATAATGTTATAGCGAGAGTACTTTGATGAATGTTAATTTATGGAGGGATTCATGAATTTAAGGAAAATTTATTTATTTTAGATAAAAATGAAATAGTAATTAAATTTTTGGAGATTAAAAAAATAGTTAGAAAATTAGTATGTAAGTGTTACTTAATGTAGTACAAAGGGTGTCATTTGTTATTTTAATTATGGATATTTTGGTCTATTTAAATATTTTAATTGAAAATTTTATAATTTTTTTTTAACAAGAATCATTCTTTGTCACCACTAATATCAAATCAATGGGTTCCTTTCCCCCATACCATAGTCGGAAGTAGTGGCGGACCCAAGATTTCGAGTCAGCAAAGGTAACTGTAAATCGTCGACCATTGTCAGCAATAAAATATTAAGAGTCCCGTTTGATACCCATTTGTTTTTTTTTTTCTGTGCAAAAAAATGTATTTTGGAATAGTGATTTGATGAAGAATATGTAATTAAAAATAAAGAAAAGTTTTGAATTTGCATGTAATATTATTTTATTGAAAAATGTGCGGTTGAAAGAAGAAAAATATATTTTGAAAAAAAATGGAATCAAACAAGGTCTATAATTTAAATATAACAATTATTTTGTTCAAATTGAACATTTATAATTTTGTTGTAAAAATTAACAATATTCACTAAATGATATTGTGCCCAAATTTTGTATAATTCAAATAGCACAAGTTTAAATTTTTACAATTGCATTAAACCGCTAATATGTAACATATGTGATTCTGGTAAAATTAATATCAAGTTTCATGAGTTTCACAATGGTCAACGTCCAATATCCTGACATAGGGGTCACGGGTTTGAAACCCTTCTCCTTATTATATTTATTTT
>CAIGRS010254196.1:0-10406 GCA_903798395.1 Fraxinus floribunda
ATATTAGGGCAAAACAACTTCATCTAACGATCTCCTTAGTTATCAATTCAAGATTCTAGCCTAATGTAGTGTTCGGTCGAATTCTCCTATGGTATTCAATTTACCCCTCTCGAGTTCTCATTGAGCTTATTTAACTAATTCAATTATATATATCTATGTGAATTACCCTTAGTTAAACTAATTATGGTTCTAAGAATTCCTATAACAACCGCAATAATTAGCACAAGTATATCTACACGTTATACTATTTTATCAGGTTTTATTATACGGTCTAAATCTCAAACTCACCTCTCGATTCGTAAGAGACTCACAAAATCATCAAATTATTGATCATGTAATTTAATGCATTAAACTCATAATAAAATCAACACATGAACAATAAACTACCAAGAATCTTGAATAAAAGAAATAAATGTTTTCAAATAGATTACATCGTTCGCTCTAATTTAAAGTTTAGTTACTCATAATAAATAAAGAAGAAAAACAAAGAGTTGATATTGAGTACATCATCGGGTTTTGAATATAGATGTAGAAAAAGAAATAAAACTTGCACCAAGACCATCTTCATCTTCCAATCAATGTTTCAAAACTTGAAACCCTTGATGTTTTCCTCAATTGAATTGTGCTCTTCAATTTCTAGTTGTATCTTTTTTATTTCGATGTGTGGAACCTCTTTAGTAATGCCTCCTTATATCTATTTATACTTTCCTACACGTTCTTGGCCAATTTAGAGTCTTTTTCTGATATTCTCGCGGCCCGAATAGCAAAAATCTAAGTTGTGCTTCGCAACGCCTAAGCACTATGAGGCAGAGCCTAGGCACCGCGCCAAATACCAAGGTAGCGCCTATAAGCTATGGGTGTTGAAAATCTGCCAAAAATACTGTTTTTCTGGGTAAGACAACGCTCGGTTGCCTGCGCCTGGGCGCTAGTTCACTGTTCTAAACTCTGCACCTGCTTCAATATTTTTGTTATAACGTTTTCTCCCGATATTCGATTCAGGCGATTCAAAATGATTTGGAAATATAACTCAAAGGGTTACAACTTTGATAGAAATAACTCTTTTCCAATTCGAACGTTTACTAAACCAAAAATGAGTTTCAATCTCTAACTAAAAATTTGAACATCCTTGCGCAGTTGAAAATTGATTTGTTTTCATTCTTTTTGATCTTTAGTTGTATCCATTTGATCCCTGGCATTATTAAATCTTCATCGTGAGTTTCGATACAACTTTTGAGTATTTTCACTTTAGCCCCCAACTTTGGATCTCACCATTTTTCGCTTCTTTCTTTCAATTTTACTTCCATTCATTGAGTTTCACCTAATAACACATTATATAATAAATTAGGCTATAATTTCATTAAGAAATTACGAAATAACAATATTTTGGAGCCCGAATAAGTGTATAAAATATACATATCAAACAACATCAAACTTAAACATTTGTTTGTCCTCAAACAAAATCATAACCTAACTTAACTAGCATACAAACATGTCATGCTAATTACCTAATTGGCGGTCAATCAATCAAGTAAAGCAACAAAATTTTAGTTAGTTAACTTGGCTTTTTATCGCTCGATTGAAATCATATTAACAAATATATGCACAACTTCAAAATCACAATATAAAAATTAAAATTCACTTTTCCATTGTAAAATTGACGCGCGCGCGTGTGTAGAATTAAGTATAGCAATATGAATTCATAAGTTGTTTCAATCAAATATATTCTTTCATCACTTGAAAGATCCACACAAACATAATATTTTTGCTCCTTTCCAATGTGCGAACTAAGATTGGCGGTCAATCAATCAAGTAAAGTAACAAAATTTTAGTTAGTTAACTTGGCTTTTTATCGCTCGATTGAAATCATATTAACAAATCTATGCACAACTTCAAAATCACAATATAAAAATAAAAATTCACTTTTCCATTGTAAAATCGACGCGCGCGCGCGCGTGTGTAGAATTAAGTATAGCAATATGAATTCATAAGTTGTTTCAATCAAATATATTCTTTCATCACTCGTAAGATCCACACAAACTTAATATTTTTGCTCCTTTCCAATGTGCGAACTAAGGTTGGATTTTTTTTTTTTTTGCAAAATTTCACCAATTGCAATTCAACATTTATTTTTTTTTTTTTTTTAACTATCATCACCTCTCTAATTTTGGTAAATCTCACAAATTGTAGTTCAACATGACAATAAACAAGGATTCTTCATTAAATTTGGTTGTTTCAATTTATAGGACTTAATAAGGCTAACAATTTCTTATCAAAAGTTAAATTTTCTTAAACAAGTGTTTGAGACTTAACCAAGGCATTTGGTGCGTCTTCTATTTCATGCACATGTTTTTTCTGATTTTTTAAAACAATTTTTTCTTTAATTGAAGTATTCTCTCCATTAAACTTTCTAAATGACTCATATAACAAGCTTTCGGCTGATGACTCCCAATTCAGATGACCATAGGGCACCTAGTTTAAAAAAGCCTTGCATGCTTAATTGCTCGAGTCATAAAGGCTTTGAAGAAGATTTTCAAATAAAATATTTTTTTTATGACTTTATTAGTGCAATATTCCTCATTTAACACTAATTCAAGCAAAACGACCTCTAATTTGAGATTTTTATCCAATTGCATCTTATTGACCTTATACAATTCACATAAGATTTTAAATTTCACACATGAAATCTCTATTTATCTCAACATATCCCTACAACAATGAAATCCTCCCAAACTATTCAAAATTTCGTCCAATAATGTAAAATTTAGTGATTTTGGATTTAACATCTATGGTCCACTATTTCAACATATTCAATTATGAAATCAACTCATTCCTACACAATACTTAACTTAATTCATGTGCTCAATATGTGTCAAATTTCACATGAAAAAACAGAAATTAATCTAAGTACAAAAAGATTTTTTTTTATTTTTTTACTAAAACAATAAAAGCACACATAAAAATAAATAAAAACTCATAATTTCTACTTTCAAACTTAAATTAGATATTGTCCTCAATGTCTTTCTTCCTAAATCTGCATATAAATGGGTATGGAAGAAAATGAAGAAAAGACTCTCCTAATAAGGCATGTAATTCAATGGCTAACTTCCATATTGTTCCATTTGGCTATTTGGTAAATATTGATTTAAATGTTTTGTGATGTCATGTTACTGAAAAATCAAATAAAACATTAAGATCAAATAGTTGGAACAAATGTTACTTAACTATAACATCTAATAAATCAATGAACATATAAAAAACCTAAGGGAAAACAAGGTATATATGATGAATCACAAATAACTTAAAATGAAATAAACTATCCTAAACTCAAAAATAAAATAACTAAAAAGGAAGAAAGCTTAGTGCCTCCTTAGTTCTATTTATACTTCTCTACATGTTCTTGGCCAATTTAGAGTCTTTTTCTGAGTTTCTCGCTGTCCGAATAACAAAAACCTAAGTTGTGCGGCGCAGCGCCTAGGCGCCGCATCAAAAACCAGGGTAGCACTTGGGCGTTATGGGTGCTGAAAATCTGCCAAAACGTTTTTTTCTCGGAAAGACGGCGCTTGGGCGCTCGGTTGCCGACGCCTGGGCATTGTTCCAAACTCTACGCCTGCTTTTTGGAGTTAAAGAGCTCCATCAGTTTTTCACATGAATTGAATGTATTTTTTTTTATTTTGTCGATATGTGATTTGAGACAATATATTAAAAATTAAATCGGTTAACTTGAAACAGAAATAAAAATATGGCCCCGCATGAGCGTTGGACTGCTAAGACATACTGCTTTGGACCGGAATAGTAAATCGTGTTTCAAAATTACATGACCAAATGGAGGTTGCCACCAACTGGAATGAGTACGGAATATGAGTACGGCTGAGAATTGATTTTTTAACTTGGTTGGACTTATACCATGCCGACCATAAATCTCTATCCTTGACTTGTTCAACAAAATGGAGGATATTCGCATGAAATAGTCACCAGACAATAATGAGTTGAATGTTGGACTTGATAGTGATCACATTGGACTCGGCCAACTACACTTTAAAACAGAGTTAGTTTACCGTCTGAATTTGATTAGTGACTAAGCAATTTTTTTACGTAGAGAAGTGAATAAACTAAGGGGGAGATGAATTGAGAAAAATCTAAAAATATTGCGAAGGCAATCATACATCCAGGGACGAACGCAGGAAGTTGAATGAGTTAGGACGGTTGTTGGTAGCTGAAGACCGTAATAACGAGATTTTTTTAATTAAATAATATTAAAAAAAATCTTCAATATAAACGTAAAAATCATATGCAATGAAAATATAATTCAAAATAACAAGAAAAAAAATATGTTTTTTGAATCATATACATATAATCAAGTTTCAAGTTATAATAGACTTGAGCGAGATAAGATGAAATTCATATGTAAAGTATAATTAAACGATAAATACTAATTTCAAACTTAGGTAAAGCTTATGCAATGTTTTTAAGATAATCATTTTTAGAAATATTTTTGACTCAAAAAATGTGTGTTTTGAACTCTTAAAAAAATAAAGAATAGTAGTTAGATTGTCTAAATTTAAATTTTACAAAATAAATTGACAAAATCTAACAATAAAAATATATATTATGCATTGTTATTATAACCAACCCGATCATCGATTGTACAAATCATTGGTTCAGCGGCTCAATTATTAAGTCATTGCAATATTGAATTTTAGTTAAAATAATAATAATAATAGTTTTTAAAACAAGTAGTTACTTTCTAAATTGAATATCCTTGCTCGCTATAATAAAAGGGAATCAACAATTCATATGGTATTTTTTCTTAACTATATGTCAAGATTACTATTTCCAATTTTATCATCGTCGTAGCACTTCAAGGTTAGTATTCGCCTTCTTACGACAGTTGCTAAATTGGGCCAGCGATAATGTTGGACCTACACAAACCGTAAATGGGCTGTCCAAAATGTTACTTGGGCAGCTTAACAAAAAGGCTTAGTAGCAACGAGACAAATACAGGCCCAAAAGAGAGAGGCTGAGAAGTGACAATCCTGTACAAGGCCTTAAAGAGACCGTTACAAACACAAATGGCCTAGTAAAAAAGGGAAGAATCACAAATCAGGCATTAAGTTTTACTATTGCAAAAATCAGGTATTATGTTTAAAATATACCGAACTCAGGTATTTAGTAAATTAATTTAAAATAATTATTATTTAAATATAATAAATTCACAATTTTACAATTAATGGTCACATGTATATAATTATAGGTCATAACTTACTTATTGGTCATATATTATTAAATTAATTGGTCACTGATTATTTCGAGGTCACAATCAAAAAATTTATAGGTCACAATTTATTTATCGGTCATAAATCAAAAATTTATACATCACAATTTAGTCATCAGTCACAAATCTATCAAATTAATAAGTCACATATTATTCATTGGTCACAAATCACAAATTTTATATGTCACAAATTATTTTACGATCACAATTCAAAAAAATTATAGGTCACAATTTGTTCATCGATCACAAATAAAAAAATTTCATTGGTCACATATTAACCAATCAATCAAATAATTTGTGACCACAACCAACACTTGTCACTATCACCACACCACTCCCTCCAGCAGCACCATTGACATCGTCGCCACTAAAACCACCACCACCTCGCGACAACAACACTACCACCTTAAATAAATCAACACATCGCAAAAAACACCATCACGTCGTCGCACCGATCCACCACCACTTCGCAGACCCATTACCACACCAACATCTCGACACCATCACCAAGATCTACCACCACCGTCGTCGCCCAAAAAACCACAACCACCATTACATCCAACATAACCTCCGCCTCCAACAAAGTCACCGTCACCTAAACACCACCACCACAACCTCACCAGATTCAATCACAACTAAACATCACCAGAACTATCACCACTAGAACAAGCACCACCACCACACATCATAACCACCTCAACAGATCCAATTGACTGATAGCACCACTGCAATATCCAAAATGGGATCTTGTCAACTGTAGCCACAGCCACATCAACATCATCGCGACAATTGGGAACCACCAACAACATTATCGAGCAACTTCACCGGATCCAACCATAACCACACATCACCACCATATATCACCAAAACCACCACTGCAAGAACAACCACTATAACCACACATCACCACGACTCGCCCGCTCTAATCAACGGAGAGCACTATGGCACTATCAACAAGCCATCAGCGCTACCGCGAACACCAACACCAGATTTCCTTCGACGACTCTTGATCGTCGCTGTGTGCGGCAAACTCAAGCGTCGTTTCGCGACGAACGAGAGAGTGACAGAGAGAAGAGAGAAGGAAGAAGAAATACAATGAGTCGTTCGTGGAGGCTGGGTTGCTGGCGAAGAGGGAGGAGAGTGGAGAGTGACAAGACGGAGTGGTGGAGAGAAGAGAAAAGGTAGAGAGAGTGACGGAGAAAAGAGAGAAGGAAAATTTGGGTAAAATTGATTAGAGTTTGGATGAAAATTGGACAATTAATATTTAATATTGAAAAATAAAATATTCGATTTTTGAAAAGTGAAATCTTCAATCTGATTTTTGAAATTGAATATTTAAAATTATGATTCTGTATAATTTTTTCCAAGTACAAATTTCCTCTCTTTCTATGGCTAAACATAAATACTGGCATTACGATTGAAATTTAAAAATTAAAATTGTTTAATAGTATATTCGCATTTATAGAAGGTTCATATTTGTTCGAATATATATTTGTCATCCCCATAACTAGAGTTGTACATCCTAAGCACATGTCTATCGTGCACCTTTTTTTCTTGATTAAAGTTGTTTAGAGTCCTTTTTTTTTTAATGAATATGCATTTTGAAATAGTATTTTAATGGGAAATATGTAGTTAAAAAATAAAGAAAAATTTTAAATTTGTATATAATATTATTTTATCGAAAAATATACGGTTGAAAATTGAAAATAATGAGAATCAAACAAGGACATGTCATCGTGTTCGTTAAGGTTAAATTGCACACCGCTACTCTCCAACTCCAAGCACAAAAATACTTTTAAGAAAATGCATAATTTTATATTAATCAAGGTTTAAACTAAATAAGTAATACAATTTAAGAGTAATCTAATTTCTATCTTAGTGTGAATTAAATAAAAAAAATTAACTTTTTAATGACAAAACTATTAAAATGTGTTTAAACATAAAGTTTTTATTTAAAAACAAGTTCTGCTTACTTTTAAGAAAGATATTTTAAAAGAGGATAATGCTACATTGTCAGAATAATTGATATAATGTCACATGTTACTTTATCATTGAACTGTTTTAAATACAGTCATATTTTTCATCAAATCATCTCTCGCCACATTGAATTTTGACACTGCTTGTAATATTATTTTTCTAACAAACTGATTTAACCTAACAAAGTCACATTGCTCTTAATGGCGAATTTTTAATTATATATTAACCTACCACAAGTTTACATTCTTTATTGAACAAAAAGCTTTAAAAAAATAATGCACAAACAAAACATAGCCATCAGAAATGGTACCATCTCCCATGTCTTGTTTTTGCTGTCACTTCCTACTGTATTTTTGGTGCACTTTGTCTCTTGACGACGAATTAAGCCACGAACGAATCATTATTTCAAAATTAATTAATTCTCGTACTCATTTTTAACAATATATTTATATAATATGATATTTTATATGTAAGCACCTAACTTTTTTCTATCTTTTTACCGCACATTTTCTGAAAAAATCATTATCCAAAACTCGATTTTTGAAGAATAATTACCAAAAACTACGCGGCGCACCACTCTCCCATTTTATATAAAAAAAACAAAAGCACATCCCATGCCGCAAATCGCATATTCCATAGGATCTACTCTTTGGAATTGTAGTGTACACATTAAAATACAAGTTCTCTTTTGTGCTGTCAATAATTTATTTGTCCAACTACATCCAATTATGAGTTTATGAAAACCAAGTTTAGGCTTTAGAATTCGTAAGGAAAGATGAGAACAATTTGTTAAAATTTGGAGTTGAAACTTAAAAGATCAACCTTATTAANGAAAACCAAGTTTAGGCTTTAGAATACGTAAGGAAAGATGAGAACAATTTGTTAAAATTTGGAGTTGAAACTTAAAAGATCAACCTTGTTAAAAGGAATAGTCCAAAATCTTTAATAATTGGACTGTGTCAACATTATTTATTGATGTATGATATAAATCTTTTAACACGCCCCCGCAAGATGGTGGCTCATTTGAGCAAATCAATCTTGAAATCCACGTGCTCATTTTTAGAGTTTTAACGGAATCGAATCGCTCGTTGGGCTCTGATACCATGTTAAGATTTGAGATTCCATCTTAAAATATCAACATTGTTAAGAGGAGTAGCCCAAGATCTTTATTAATTGGTCTATGTCAACATCATTTATCGATGTGGAATATAAATCCCTTAACACCTGTGAAACAAAAAAAAAAAAGACCACTTTGGAGAGTACGATACTAATTTTAGACTGTTCAACCTCCATAAAGACTAGAGAAAATGAACAATTACTTTCACCTCACTCTTCCCTTGAATTGCACGTTTCAACGATACAATTTCTCATTCTCCTTCTTGAAGTAATGTAGTCCAAACAGAGGCTTAAAATAATACTGAGCCATATGGATATTACTACCTCGATGTAATAAATATGGACATGGTTAAACTTAGCAATTATTGTAGAGTCATTGGTCGAAATTGAGACTTCAAAAATCTCTAATGTGTTGATATATTGACATGTGAAAATTATATCGAGGGAAAACTATGAAGTGGCACGTAATTGAGATGGAGATGCCAAAATGGAAACAAATTGTTAAAATTTGATGCTATAATCCATTAGCAAAGACACCTTCATCTTCCACCCTTGACTGGAAAAGACTTCCAAAACCGTGACCTTGCAGCCAATCGATTGAACGCATGCTTGACTAAGATTATGATAAATAGATTTTTATGTAAGTTAAAAAAATAAGTAAATTACCATTTACCTCAACATTGAAAGTAACAAACTCCTCTATAAATAACTGCCAACACACCAAAAAGTTCTTGAACTTGCCATCATAAAAATCTCCAACCTACATATACTTCCCACTGAATTTGAATTCCCACATAGAAAAAAAGGCAATAAGAAGAAGCCCTTTTCGTTTAAGAAAATCTTGATGACGAAATTTGATAGAAATGAAGAAATTAATGGTAGTGACACGTGCAGAACCATAGAAGTAGCGGTGGTGGAGTCCTCACCACCACCACCTCCAACATCACCGCCACTGAAGCTGTCATTTTCCGGTGATAATTGTGAAGTAGATGATGAGCTATTTCTTCCACCTCTCAATTTTGCTATGGTTGATAATGGCGTTTTCAGGTCTGGTTTTCCAGACGTGGATAATTTCTCATTTCTTCAATCACTCAATCTCTGCTCTATCGTGTAAGTCACTCAACACTTGGTTTTTTCTTTGTATTTTGACGCATGCGTATGATAAATACAAACATTAATTAACGATTTTAAGATTTTTGTGTAGATATTTGTGTCCCGAGCCTTACCCGGTGCCCAACATGGAGTTTCTCAAGTCGAATCGGATTAAGTTATTCCAGTTCGGGATTGAAGGATGTAAAGTGAGTCAATCTTTTCGATCTACCAAAAAAGGAGGAAAAGATCATTGTAAAGTGGTTTCTAGAATTTTGCCTACTTTTGAGGCAGCAAGATATTCAGTCAATATCAGTTTTATTATTTGTCCAACAAGCACTTCAATTATATTTCTACTTGTTAGAACAGTGGTTCCTCAAGCACTCGAGAGGAATTTATATTTCTCGTACTTCAATTATTTTCCTCCTGAATTTGATTTCGAAGTCGCATATGCAGGAGCCATTTGTGAACATACCCGAGGATAAAATTCGTGAAGCATTAAAAGTTGTCCTTGGTACCTTTTTTTACCATACTTCCACTTCCATCGAATGTGATTTATGTGCGAGTCTTCTATATGGATTTGCTAAAATACCCTTTTTTCTGTACAATTCAGATGTGAAGAATCACCCTCTGTTGATCCATTGCAAAAGAGGGAAGGTAAGATATTTTCAATATAATATTGCCTCGTCTCCCTAGAATTGCCGATCAATACTATCTTGATGATTAACGATGTTTTCTGTTTCTTAATTGTTCAGCACCGGACTGGTTGTCTTGTGGGATGCTTGAGAAAATTACAAAGATGGTGTCTAACTTCGGTTTTTGATGAGTACCAGCGCTTTGCAGCAGCCAAAACACGCGTTTCGGATCAGAGGTTTATGGAATTGTTTGATACGTCGAGTTTCAAGCACCTACCGATGACATTTTCAACTTCAAAGAGGTACAAATAATTAGT
>CAIGRS010254219.1:0-10310 GCA_903798395.1 Fraxinus floribunda
TTTGGTGGTCAGAAGTTGCCTAAAAATTGCCGCAAATTCGCCCAAAAAATCTGAAAATTCAGTGACGGGGAGAGAAATTTTAAACTTCAGTGACCGTTTCTGAAACTTTGAAACTTCAGTGACCGTTTTGAAATTTTCAAGTAACTTCAGTGACCATTTGTAAAATTAACCCAATAAGATTTATTAATCTGTGTGAAAAATAAAAGCAGCCTATATAAATCAGACAAATGTAGCATTATTTTTCCTGTCTTTTGTTTTCACTAGTTTTTCTCTAGAATATTATATTATTTTTCTTCATTGAAAATTGAAATACTTTGAATGCATTTAATTATAAAGAGTGTGTTTAACTCTCCCAATTATAGAGTGGAACTCACTCTCTAAATTAAAATGTTAATTTAAAGTGTTTCTTGGAGCATGATTTTAAGGGTTGACCCTTTAAAATAGTGAGCATCTTATGCTTAAAGAGTCTCTTGAAAATACTCTAAATTTTTAAAAATGGCACTGAGTGGTGATGGGGGACATTGCAAAGCAAAAATGACAGCAATGGGATGAGACGTGATGGAATGGGATGGATGGGAGATGCATTGGATAAAAAAAGTACATAAATAATAAAATAACACAAGTAGAGGCGGATGCAGACATTTTGAGTTAGAGGCACAATCAAACTTGCAAAAAATTCATGAGAAATTTTACATTCGAAAACTTACATAAAAAATAAAAATCATACCCATGTAATTTTACATCTGAAAATTTACATGAGGTATGACTTTTAGGATGTAAAATTTCGAAAATTTTTGAAATCATATCCCCGGGTAAAATTTCATAATAAAATGATGTAAATTATATTAAAAAATTTGTATCGTGCGCAAAAAATAATAATTGTTAATAAAATAATTGAATTTTTTTTTAAAGAAAATACATGTTTGATGCATCTTTAACTATTTTCGATATCTGTTTGGACCATTCAATATGCCTATGATATAGTTCTTGAAACGAACTTGAGTTGACATATGCGATTTGTGCATTCGGCTAGCGTACGATCATTGGAGAATTTATGATCAAAATGCTAATTTGTAACGACCTACTTTGATAAGCTGAAACATTTGTTACTGTTGGTTTTTTCGCAAGCCATCAACGACATAGCAAACTAGGTTGTGAGCACTTCTAAATTGTATAAGAAAGCAATATTTCGATTTCGTTTGGTATGCTATAAAGACTTGGAAAATTGAGACAAAACAAAAAATTTAATGATGCAAAAAAATAATAATAATCGAATTGGCTCCAAAGTTGGGGTCACGTGACCCCATGCCGCCCCTGTGTCCGCCCGTGAACACAAGAATGGTACAAAATTAGACGAGTAGTACTTCAAAATATTAATAAACAAAGTAATTCTAGAGAATTTGAGATTCATAAGACGTTACTCATTCCAAATTTCGGCGGAGAATGCTATTCTGGGAATTTTCTGTTTCACACCAAACAAGCAGGAAAAGTACCAGGAAAACCTAAAAATCAACTGATTTTACAAGCCAACAGTGGCCGATATGGAGATATATAATGAAATTGGGTTATAGATTGAAAGTCAGGGTCATATACAATGAAGTCTTTAAAAATGGTAAAGAAATTTGGGCCATTATTAATTAATTCCTGCGGTGGCTGTAAATATTCAGTTTTAATTGAATTCCAGTTGGCACAAGATTTTGACAATTTATGAAAAACACTTCTTTGACTTTCGGACAATGGACAGATATCAATCCGAATACACGATCTTATGATTTTGAGGAGGAGACCTGTGTTTTTTAAATGTAGGACATCTGTACAGAAATTCTCGCAACTCAATCATAGACTAGTGGTGTGTTTGAGCCATATTATTTTGGAAGAGTGTATTCTGAAATAGTAAATTGATGGTCGACGGAGAATGTGTGATTGAAAAAGAAGGAGAAATTATTGATGTGATAGAAAATATTATTTTATTGAAAAATGTGTGTTTGAAATTGAATAGAAAAATGTGAATGAAAATTTTAATCTGCACCAAACAGGGACTAAGATGGAACCAAGTGAAAACTACTTCTCAAATGTGAATAATTTTGAATCTTTTGATTATGGTAGAAGGTTCTACTTGAAGGAATTTGTGAAAAATAAAAATAAAAACAAGTTAGTAGAATTAGTTGGAAATGTAGCAAACTTTAATTTTGTAGAAAGTGCAAAACTCTTTGAATGAGACAAAGTATGACTTCCAAAATATGCAAGAATACACACCTATAAAATAGTAAGACTATCGACGTACATCTTTGACTAGCAAATGAAAATTTAGTAAAAATTGCTCCCACAAATTTCCTCTAAAGTCACCATGACTAATAAGATACACGAAAGATTTCACGTACTTCTGGAATAGTTGCATACAAGAAAAATTTGATACGAAGATCCTCATTCTATGAATCTATATCATTTGGTCCCCGACATTTATTTCTCAAAATCTACCCTTATTTCAATTTAAAGGTGGGAGAAACGAAGAGAAAGGCCGGGAAGGGGAAATGGAATGGATAGGAGCGAACCAGAGGAGGGGTTAGACATGGAACAAGACGGGATTGATAGTAGGGAAAGTAGCTGATAGAACGATAACAATTAATTGAAGACTAACTTGTTACAAATTTAAAAGACTTATGTTGATGTCCGATCTTCCATCTCACTTTGGAGGGATTAGAGGTCAACATATAGGAAGGTCGGACGCATGAAAATATAGATACAATTCGAACAATGGTGGCTGTAATTTGAGGGAAAATCGTGATTCTTCATCACTGACAAACTATCCCCACCTAACCATCACACACTCCCAGAATGACATGTGGCAACCATGACATCAAGAGGTTGAGATCATGAAGAGAAAGGTCGTGAAGGGGAAATGGAATGGGTAGAAACGAACAAGAGGAGGGGTTAGACACAGAACGAGATGGGGTACTTGGCAGTAGGGAAAGGAGCTATCAGGAAGATAACAATTAATTGAAGACTAACTTGCTACAAATTTGAAAGACTGATTAGAACACAAAACTTTGTGCAATAATCATTGTGCTAGCAGCAGCACAGCCCCAAAAGTTAGTCAAAGGAAGATAGAAAGTTCCACGTAATTAGCTAGGTTTCCACTAACAAAATGCGGTCATGGACAGTTACACAGAAATAACCAAGCTAGAAAAACAAAAAATAGCCATGAAAAAATATGCAACACATCTGACTTCCAAGAACAAAAATTTCCAAATCCAGCTCAAACTTTCAACGATTTAATGGTATATAATTTTACTTATAAACAAATTTGAGATGAAACGGACGTTTATAAATCATATTTTACTAGTTTGTTAGTTTCTGATTAAATTAACTGGTAGTTATAAATCGGCTAAGGCCGTGTTTGGTATAAATTAAAATAAAATTTTTAATCTAAATCAAATTTAACAATTAATTTTAACTACATATTACATATGATCCACAACTTTTTAACCACGCATTTCATCCGATTTTATCAAAATTTAATAACAATCTGATTTTAATCCCTACCAAATATGGGTTAAATCCGTAGCAACTATAGAAATTATATTAGTCTACTCTTACCAATAAAATCAAAGCGAAACTTGTCAAATCCATCGTATATGTAATTATAACTTATTCCTCAATTAACTAGTTTACTTCAAGAAGCTAAAAATAACCATTATTTCTCAGGAAAATCTTCGAACACTGGTCACTGAGAAAATTCTTCATGGTCTCCAGAGGGCCAGGTTCTCTGTGGACTCGTGAATAAGAAAATGTTCTACGAATTAGACCAATGACTTGGTCATAATTTCATAAAGCTTCTTCCACTCGACGTGTTCAAGAAATGCAAATACTTTGACAAAAAATTTCTATACTTTCCAAGGAGACACTTACACAGAAAAACACCTTTTGATCTTTTTCTTACACCCTTTAAGGCAACATTTATATATATGTACCAGAAACCCTTTCCAAATCCAAATTATACGGCCTAAAACCCGGGAAAGAAAACTCGAAAAGCATGGAAGAAACCAGGCTATTAATGTTGTATGGATGTAAGTTGGCTAAAGATATTGAAGAAAACCTACCAAAGTTAGCTATTCAACCTGATATTCTTCTAAAATCATGTGATGGGATCATTGGAGTATTCAGTAAC
Organism: Fraxinus floribunda; assembly: GCA_903798395.1. NCBI lineage: Eukaryota > Viridiplantae > Streptophyta > Magnoliopsida > Lamiales > Oleaceae > Fraxinus > Fraxinus floribunda. The sequence continues at coordinate 4,169 of CAIGRS010254219.1, forward strand.
CTTAAAGAGTTACTGTCCCAAGGACAAATGATTTCTGGGCAGTCCCATGATCAATTACAACAAACTGACAACATTGGTGCAGGAATTCAAGAATGGTTAAAAACTGGTGGCAACAGTTATCATCAGGCAATGGATTTGCATAATGCTCAAGCAGTTTTGGGTAATCCGAGAACGCGTGGCTTCTCAGAAAGTTGTACTAACATGAAAGGTGTATTAGGACAGCAAGAATCAGGTTTAGAACTCATGATCGGTGGAATGAATGTGGAAAGTTTTGCAGGTGGCATTGGAGGGGAGATTATTCAGCCAGTGGATGTGGATGCATCAGATTCCATCAGAGCTTCCTCTTTGCAATGCAAGAGAAGAAGGTAACAAATTTTCAGCTTGTAAAATGCTTATTGCAATGTTATTATTGTTGAACCACCAAAATAATCTAAAATCTTATGTCGTTTGAGAAGCTTTTAGATGATGGTTCAACATACTTCGAATCAAATGTCCATGTTATTTACATAGTTTTGAAAATTATACACGTGCCTTTTTTAAAGGGAAATTGAAATATTCATGAAATATATGGACTCGTGTATGATGCAATGTGTGAGTTTCGTTGCTCATTAACACTCATTTTAAATTATGTTTGAACTTTAATGACCACAAAATAATGGCTTCTTATTTTTGATGATATAGAAAGGATGATGGTCATAAAATTACAGTCATACGTGTGGCTGCTCCACAAATGGGAAATCTTGATCTTCCACCAGAAGATGGTTATACTTGGAAGAAATATGGTCAAAAAGAGATTCTTGGATCCAGATATCCAAGGTAATTTTTTCGATAAATTCACTTCTCAAGTTTTCAAAATTTAATCTTTTTTAAAGTTTCAAAATATATTTATCATATGAGTATTTTTTATTATCATTAAAAACTTAACAAGGGCACAAATTTTGCACAAGCATGGTTTTTATACCATGTTCAATTATTTTATCTAAAAGTTTAAATTATTATATAGTTATTTAAATTTGTAATGAATGGATCAAATTTAACGACTATTAATTAAGCTCTTGTTTGGGGAGCAATTTCGTATCCAATTTTTAGTGAATTTGAGATCGTTCTACAGTGTTTAGTCTGTGTATGGACCCGCAAATATTGACCGAATTAACTCAAATTATCAACGTGTCCCTTTAACATTTAATTCATTATTCTTTACAAAGGGGCATTTCTGGTAATTGGACAAAAGTTGAGTCAACAATTAATTGTTTCTGGGACCCACCTATCTTCCCAATGGGAAAATTGAAATAAAATCTTCACAAAACCCCTCTCAGACAACTCCCAAATCAAATGGTTTGAAAGCGTCAAAGAATTCGTGTTTCTTAGTCATGTCATGGAGTACAATTCGTGGTTCTTCTTTACACAATGACCATATGATTATTTAATTATAGTCCTTGATTTTTTTAACTTAAATTTCAAACTAAATCTGAAGTTTGACACGAAGACTGGTTCAAAAATAGCCAAATTGGTCTGTTTCATGACAAATTCAGAATTAAAACGAATTGACCATCCTGCCCTCATGATGAATTGATATGACGATAGTATCCTAGGTTTCACAAACAAATTCAAGAAATTATTGATTAAATTCCTGGGGATAATTTAAATTTGTCTGTTTATAATTGTGTTTCTTCTTTTCAGAAGTTACTACTGTTGCACTCACCAAAAGTTATACAATTGCGCGGCCAAGAAGCAAGTCCAGCGACTCAACCACGACCACTCGATGTTCGAGGTGACATATCGAGGTGATCATACATGCCACATCTCGTCCACACCTCGTCCACCGGTGGAACAAGGGATGATTCCACCAATCGCCACCATGCAGCCTCCTTTACCATGCAGCACTTCATCATCAGTCCTCACAACCCACTGGCTCTCAATGGACATCAAGCCATCAGTACTGGAATCCACAGCCACAATTTTCAATAGGCAAATGTTTCAAGAACTGGGCGGCAGAGGGACTAGCAGCAGCACGGCAGGGACATTAGCCTCCAGCCGTTTTCCCGACAACCAGGCGCTGCCGGTGGCAGATATGGCAAACGCCATGTTTAATGGTGGTAGCAGCAGCAGCAGTATTGGAATAGAGAATATCTTCTGTTCCATTGGGGATAAATGGAATTAATGCAGGAGAAAAGAAAAAATGATCGCTTAAGCAATCATGTACCTTTGTGATATAAGAATGTTAATTAGTTTTATCTTGTAGGTTAGTGGCCTATGAATTTAATCATTGAATTGAAAGCAACAATTTGGGAGGTGAACTTGGATATCTGGACATTAACTAGATTTTCAAGAGATATATTTGGGTTATAAATGATCTCCTACCCATGGAGGATACGATAAAATGCACGTCTCGATCAAGCTTACAATTTTTTACAATTCAAAGTCTTACAATTTTTGACAATTCAACTTTGAATTGTCAAAAATTGTATGCCCATGTCAGTGGTGGACTAGATAACTCCTATTCACCATGGGTTGGAAATCATTACTGATACTTGGGGCACATTATTCTAAAACGCATTATAGGCATGGACGGATGTTGTAGGAAACTGTGCCGGATGTAGCCCGGTCAAGTCCTCAGCCCACTCTATTTTTTTGGTGTAAAAAAAATTATGTTAAAAAAGAAATTCATGTGTTATATATTAGCTCAACTTATAGTACGATCTTAGATCCATTCATGTTTATAAGTATTGTAAAAGTAATATATGAAGATGCGTGTATTTAAAAAACAGTTTTAAAAAATTCTGTGTGAAATGAACATTTTAATTAATGAGAATCTTTTTATACACTATATTTTATGTGTAATTAGGAGTATCTGACTTATTAAAACCTTTGTAGTTGCTATAGAAAGTCCCCTTGAAAGTGCAACATATAGCTGTCCATGCGAAAATACATGTTGTGGAAGATATATTTCGACATGAGGTATTGTCTGTCATTAAGCCTTGTTGATTGTCATTGCAAAATAGAGACGAACATGAAATTGTTTTCGTATGAATTTGAATGGATATCCTTCATCATTTGCAGGATTTAATGGTATACGTGGAATAAATACGTGTTTGCCTGAGTGCTGTCCAATAGTTACCTCAGCATGGATAAGATGTCTACTGAATTGACGACAAACCATTCAACTCCCATTTAGAGACCATTTGAAGGATCTAGATTCCTTAAGAGCATTATCAGACAATTTGGAAGTAATGTGTCGAGAAACTCTGGTTGATAGTAATTATTTTTGTCATCTACTGCTACATTATAACTGAGAAACTCTTCAGATTCACCTGGGAAAAGATCAATCATACTTTCATTTATGAGAGCTACATTTTCATTTGTAGTGGAAAGAATTGCTCTTTATGTTATATACTGATGATTATGCATTATTTGCTAGTTCTGAGAAGACGGTGTTGATTAAATTGAGCTCTGCAGAGTTTTTGTTGTCGGAGGAAAGTACCATGTCTTTTGGAAGTAAGACGAAGTCTTCTCCCATAGTTGGTTCTAGTCCATTGCCGATGTTGATCAAATATTCCGCGAATTAATGATCATTTTGGGCTCTCATATTCTTCATCAATTGTAGTTTCTGCATCTTTCCCAGAGATATGATCGTACCAAACTTTCATTAACTATTTGTTGTCTTGTTGCTCGCGGGACAACTAGAAGAAATTGACGAAAATCTACCCCAAATACCATTACTTTACTCCCAAATGGTTCAAAATTGTTCATGATATCTTGAAAAGTTTTGTCAACAGCCTCAATCTTTCTGATCCTTTGTTCTTGAAAGAGTCTTGAATATCTCGTTCTTTTACTTCGTTTATCCATATTTAAGGAATTATTTCCTATGAATTGACATGAGAAAATAAAGAAAATTTAAAGAGTTATTGATTAGAGAAATGACGTATAAAGTTAGGTTATACTTCATATGCTTTTAAATAATGCAACACAAGATCATTTGGTGCCAAGGGAAACCCTTAGGGCTTACTTACCAGTTTTTTTCACTGATTTAGATTTTTTTTCTTCTAAATAACACTCTTTATGAAAGGTTGGGAAAACTGGTGACTGTTAGTTTTTTGGGGCATTGTATGATAATTTGAGTTGCTCAACCAATCAAATTGGTGGTTTGTGGCCTTCTTCAAATTTTATCTTCTATAATAATTATTTCCAGATTTACCCTTAAAAGGAATGAAGTTTGCTCAAATTTATAGGACCAATGTTCTATAATCAAACAACTTCCATAATAGTGTTCATCATTCATCGTAAATTGCCACTTTATTAATTATTCATTTAGGCCAAACACCATGAAGACAATGTGGGATTGAACGACATAAACCTAGCACCTCATGTACTTTTGTTTCTTTCACAGCCTTATAATGTGTTCTTGATATTTTATGAGTTTCGTTAACCATATCACAATTACTTAAAGCCAACGCAAAAGATGAGCAAATATCATTATAAAATAAAACAAAAATATAATTATATTTTAATAGATAATGTAAAAATAACATCACGTTTCAAGTTTCAGCAGAAAATCTAATTGCAAAAGCTTGCATTACATATTAACCGAGGAATACATTCAATTCACGTTATGTTAATTACATGAGATACATATCGTATAACTATGCTTTCACTAATAAATTTCTTCAAGAAATTCACAAAATCACAGTATAAGTTCAGAATTACTTTAACTGTGAAACTGAGTGGAATGCTTCCAGCAGGTTCAAAGCTATAGCCCCATCAAACTGTCTCTGGAATTGTTGTCCTAATCTCTGTTGGAAAATAATGATATTGAAGTTGAATGAAAATCAGTTTAACAGTTTCAATCAACATTCATCTACCTTCAGTTTCAGCCATTATTTTAGTTATTCCACTGCGTTCCTCTTCAGTTTCAATCAGCCATTATTCTGCCATTACTCTTCAGTTTCAGAAATTATTAATGGCTATGCTCTCCCTCTATGTGTATAAATAGAAGATCTCTCGGTTGATTGAAAACACAAGAGAGAAATACAAGTGATATACAGCTTTAAGCAGACAAGCTTCCAGCAACAAGTTTTTTTTTCCATTTCCGATTCCAGCAACTAGTTTCTTTCCTGTTTGATTTTTTTATTCCTTGAGAGATAGACATAGCTAGTTTGTAGACAGTTAACGTAGTGCAGCGTGAACTGACAATCGATTGTATCCTGGGAATCGAACACCGATAAAAACCTTTTGCACTTTGGTAAGGCGACGAATTAGATTTAAGGAAATCGTGTAATCACAGGCCTTCGGTTTGATTGATATACTTTGATTCACCAGTATTTTTCCCAACAAACTTATCCATTTGGTGAATCAAATTTTGTTTGGTTTGTTCATTAAGGTTCTGTAATTTTTTTCTTCCCAGTTCAGTTTCGAAAAAATAAAAATAAAAATAAAATTCTCTCAATTCTGTGTGTTATTTTTTTCCCTTTCATCAGTTCATGTGTTTTTCTAAGTTCTATTACTATTTACATAAAGTGTATTAAGGTAGATTTCTCAGTCGATCAAGATTGAAAGAAAAGAATTTTTTTTTTGGTAGAAACGGTCTCTGCATGGTTTTCAAAGGAAAAAAAATGGTTTTGCGTGGTAAATAGGTAGTTTTGCATGATATTTCAAACGTGCATGGTTTTTACAATCATTGGTAATGATTAGTGAATTATTTTGTAATTATTAGTAATGATTGCACATCATTTGATTGTTTATGATTGCCTTATGATTAGAATATAATTATTTACCTTTTCTTTTAATCATTGATTTTAATAATTGGTTAAATGATTTCTAATTCAATTTTAAATGATTGATAAGTTGTTAATAATTTGAAAAAATAATCTTATTTTTCGAACAAATAACTTAGATCTCGAATTTATAAGTATTCTAAATTATTTGTTGCTTGTTCTAAGGTTCAAGGCGTCACATGAAAATGACGATATGAACAACGAAAACAACACTGTTGGTACCGGTATATCAAATCCTGCAACAACCGCTGTCAACCATGTGGAGACCTCGACTGACATTCCTCCCGTTGATGGGACTATTGGTAGCGGGATTTCTCATGTTGGAGTGAACCCCACTTTTCCTACAGCTGCGGCCTCGACAATCCAGTTTG
>CAIGRS010254262.1:0-12966 GCA_903798395.1 Fraxinus floribunda
TGTGTTTTACATTGTTTCTCACTGATCATTGAGTTTTAAAACATTTTTGACTAACACTGAACATACATATATGTTGATGTTTCTCAAGACAGTTTATGTCGAAAATGGATGAAAAGTGTCTTGAACGACATCATCGATTCTTCTATACAAGGATATCTACACTTTTTTTTACAGTGATGTTCGTTAACAACATAAAACATAAATTTGCCAATAGCATTCAATACCATTTCTCCAAAAACATCTTCAAAATGTGATATATGATTCAATGCATTCCACCCAACATATATATTCACATCAAAAAGTACTATTACACTTAATCAAATACTCGTATATATACTTCTTTCAAAATCAAACTCGATAATTGTTACAAAAAAACTCAAACATAATCTATAAGTAGACAGTATTAATATATAAAACAAGATCAACAAGTAATTAATTGACAATCATACTTAATATTCCATTACCTGCAGATTATAGCTTTGGCAGCAAGATGTTTTGTTAAACTTTCTTCTATGAAAGCTCGTTGTATTGTGAAAACCTAATATGATTATATTTTTTGGTTAATATCCATTGACCAAAAAAAGATTGTGTTTTGTGTAAAAGAGGACAATGTACATTCTCCATCCAAATTTGATTATATATACACAAATTTTTTAAAAAGTTATCATATTCAAAATACTCCCATGCCATTTGGGGCCACGTTTGGAAATGCCCATATAAAATTGACATAACTCCCAAAAATTCAGTGACGACCTTGATTAATCATGAATCTAGTCTCTATGTTGTTTCACCTAGTTCCCTTTTCCTTGCACAATCACTTCTTGTTTGTTGACTATGTAGGGTTAAGTCATATAATACGCACGTTTATTCTAACGAAGTTTGAATTTTTATTTTCGTTCTTTTCTATCGGGATATTTTCTAAAATGCATAATATTTTCAATCGATTATCTTCGATGAGAATTATAGGTTTAGAAATATTTGTTCAACCTCATATTAAAGTACAATATTTGTTCCAATGAAGATTGTAATCGTGTTATTTTTTCTTTCTCAATCTTAAATTTTGCTATGGCGTACAATATTGTTAAAGAAAGTGACATAACCGTTCAACGAAAATAGGGATTTAATTATTTGATGTTAAACCGACAAGAGTTACCGGCTACAACTGATTTATTATTTGATATGGAACACCAACAACAACAACAACAAAAAAATATGTATTTAGAATTTACATCTTAAAACTTGACCGTCTTGCCAACTATTAAATTTACCTTGCCATCCTCTTTTACGTGACTTTGTGACCTAAATTATATATATTCAACCTAGTAAAATTAACTATTGTGTAGCTTTTGGGAGAAAACTAATCCCAAACAAAACAGTTGTGTCCAACCTCGGTGGGATCATTTTAGATTGCGGTTGTGATGAGTTTATGGGTTAGTTCAGTCTTAAGACGTTCTAAAATATGATTCGAGGTTAGGTCCGATTAATAAATACGAGTCGAACGAGACCATCTGTCCATTTTAATATCACTAACTTTTCTACTACTTCAAACCCATGTTTGTCTCCAAATTTTTTACCTCATTTTAATACATTTCCCAATCGTTGCAGATGTGGCAGCCCTTTTTTTGACTTTCTATCTCACAATGGAACCCATGTGTTGGAAAAAAAGGGTCACATAACACTAACAATTAATTTCAATCAAAAATCAAAAATCTATTAATCTGCCTTTGCTTGAAGTAGCTTCTGCATTTATGTCGGAACATTAATTATCAACCAACCAATTGCTATGACAGTTGGTGTCAACTTTAGACTTTAGTTTTTGTTTACGGGTGTGTTTGAGCCACGTCATTTTGAAAGAATGTATTCTGGAATAATAGATTGATGGAGAATGTGTGGTTGCAAAAAAAAAAAGAAAAATTATTAATCTATGAAAAATATTATTTTATTGAAAAATGTGTGGTTTAAAAAAAGTAGAAGAATGAGAATAAAATTTTTCATATGTATCAAACATGGGCTAAATTGATAGAAGTCTCGAGAATATATACACCACTAAGTGTAAGCCACTTGGCTATTTGTTAGTCATAATCACAACTTCCCTTCGTTTTGGAAATACTAGAACAATTATTGTACCTTTAGACTGGAGCATAATTATATTATTCATTTTTTTAATTGACAATTATATGGTCGTTCTAATTTTTCCCTTCTATGCAGGGAACACAATTGATGAATTCACATATACTCAAATTGTAATCCTCCTTTCTATGTTATAGTGAAATCTTGTATCGATAAGAAGATGTGACTCTCGTATTAAAAGTGAATCACTTAAAATCATGTAATTTTAGTGCTTCTTTTCATTTTCCATTTTACGTACATTGTTGCTCTTAATAATACAGAACTAGAAATTTAATCGGCAACATCCCCCACTCAACCCGAGAAAAAATAAGGCCATCAAGTAAAAGAACTACAACACAGTTTCAATTAAGAACCACATGTATATGCAGCGTGCGTACAATTGCTTATTAATTATTATACATTAACCAACAATTTACCATGCAAAACCTTACCATGTTGTCTAAGGATTTTAACTTTTTTTTTTCCTATAATATTATTTAGTACTATACAAACCATCTTACCAAACAAGTTATGAGTCTCTACTCTCTATTCATCGCCTAAGGGACTAAATATGCTGGGAGGTTCTCCTCCATTGAGTTCATTTCCAAGTGAAGGAATACAAGTATTCCAGTTGAGTAGTTCTTCAACCATTTGCATTGCCACCATATTCTCTTCATCCATTCCATCTCGAATATTTTCATCCGTGTCGGATGATGATACTGATCCAGAAGATGTAGACTGTGAATTATCATTTGAAACTTGAGATGTCGTCTTCTTCTTCCCTAACTCGACTTTCGTTATCCAATGTGAACCAGAATGTCTACCTGCTCGTTTTTGCCATACTCCGATATGGGAGTTATTGTTGTCGAGCCTTAAACAAATGAGTGAAGGAGATGGATCCTTGCAGGATTTTCTCAATTTGGCACTTAATGTTTCTGAAAGTTCTGGTGGAGATAAAATAGTGTCTTTACTTGAATTTGTGTCATGATCAGTAGTACTGTTATTGTTCTTCATTACTGGAAAGTTTGTTTTGGCTCTGTGTCCACTCATCAAGATCGCCGCTTCGTCATATGCTCGTGCTGCTGCCTCGGCTGTCTCGAATGTCCCTAGCCAGATTCTTCTCTTCCTAGAGAGCGAACATATAGTTTAGAATACAACATTATTGCGCCGTCATTCTGTTTATGTAATGATGCACAATAATGGTCTGAATTGTTCATCTAACTATGCACACTAATGAAAAAGAGTTGTCTAATTCTAAGTTAAAAAGTTGAGAAAGTCAACGTCACTAGCCTATAAAGCACAATAGAACAAGCGAGCTAGTAATTATAGTGGGTGTTAGGTGGTGATTAAAATTAGATTTTTAGTAGATTGTGATAGAAATTTTTGAAATGTGTAGTTGAAAAGTTGTAGGACCCATGACAAATATGATTTATATTGATTGTTTAACTTTGATTTAGATTAAAATCTGATTTTAATTCGAAACAATCAAAGACATAATAAGTGACCTAATTATGCACCATGGGACAAAAATGATGAATTGTAGAAATTTTGTGTAAAGGATGAGAGAGAGAGAGAGAGAGAGAGAGAGAGAGAAGGCTTAAGATTTGTAAATAAAAAATTGCCCCTTACGAAAATTTATGCTTGTTATCGGCAGTTCTTGATTGTGATTCTACACGGTTCCATTAAAAGGTCCAATCTGGTGCAAAGTGTGTTTCGTCTCTCTGAATCTGTGTGTGTGTGTGTGTGTGTGTGTGTGAGAGAGAGAGAGAGAGAGAGGCTAAATGCACATACAATAACAAATGCTGCTGCAGAAAACATGGCATTATGGCACCAAAACTTACTCAATTAAGTGCAATGGCATCAAAAATTACGTGCAGATGAATTAACACACAGACAATTGACACACATAAACTAAGCTTTAAATGAAATGAAGATAAGTCATGAAAGAGTGCATGGTTGGTGAACTTACAGTAAAGGGTGGCGAATTTCTGAAACCCAAGAACCCCACTGCCTTTGTCTGACACCTCTGAACTTCTTTGATTGTACCATTTCATTATCTTTTCTTCATATAAAATGATCAAGTTGCAACTTCCATATATATATACACATATGAAGTGTGGGCTCGCGCGCGCATGTGCGTGCTTTCGTGTGAAAATAAGGGTTTTAAGAACCTAGTTTAAGTGCATTTTTCCCTGTCGGTGGTGGAAAGTAGAGGTAGAAAAGTACGACAGTGACGATAGGTATGTAAGGTTGTAATATAAAAAGCATTAATTCATCCGCACAACCGTGAAAAAACAAAAAACCATAATGTTCTTAACTACTTTCTTAGTAATTAATATAACTGCAGGAGAGAAAATCATGGCCGCTATATTACTACTCTTTTGAAATTCTCAGCGGAGGACATTTTTTTTTCTACCTTGATTGGACTCAAAATACAGAAGTTAATATGGAAGACTTTTGTTAGAATTGAGGATTGGAGAAGGAAAACCATACATTTGTATTATTCTCATCCATTCGTTTCTTTTAACTTTCCTCAGCACTTCATTTCCCTTACCATCACGTTTCCCACCCCATGTTATGTGTCACTGATATGTTCGATCTGCAATATTGAAATAACGGGTGTGTTAGGTAGAATAATCCTTCCTAATATTATATATTAGGACTTGACAAAATTATGAAGAAGATATATTAGATTTTTTTTTCTTCCTCTTTGATATAGTAGTGTTTACACTTTCAAAACACACCATAATAACTACCTTTTACACAAAGAATCATTTTATATAATTCTCGGAGCAAACAAAGATTTTATGTTTTATCGTCGATAACATTTGTATATTTATGTAAGTTAGCTGAATTTAGACAGCCAAACTAGGACTTCTGCAAAAAGCTTTGGATCAAAAGAAGATAACTAGAATAAGAAAAAAAAAAAAAAAACAAAGATATGATTTCTGGTAAAGTATCAAAATGGGGTAAAGATTTGACTAAACACATAATTATTTTAGAAAATTATCATTCTTAAAAAGATTTTGATTAATCTTAAAAGAAAAGGACAATAATGACTTGACAGACTAATTGTTTGTATTTAATAAGCATGAAAAGCTGACCTTTCGACAGATATATAGTGATTTTTCGGATCACAATTAAGTCAACCAAATTCATTTCCCTAGTCAATGTATTAACTTTAAATAATTATCGACTTCTCCCAAAAAAAGGTAACGAATGAGCTATGAGACGGAGCATATCCAAACACATTTAACTTTTAATTATAGCTTTCATAGTGTCCCTCATTTTCCTAATTTAAGTGCTCGTTTTACTTATGTCTAGTACACACTCATTTTTTTTTTTCTCTCAAATTTATTCCCAATTTCTGTGTTCTATGTTAGGCCCCAAACCAAGTATTACTAAGAATCGAAGTTTCAAAACACCACAAAATTACTGAAAATAACAAAAATCAGAATACAAGGATTTTTTCACCCCGAAGGGCCCGGATGTTCATTTTTGCGACCTAATCATCTGTTGAACATCTGTAACGAGATATAGCTCTAGATCCACTAAGAAAAACCAAGAAACAGCACAAATATACGAAGAAACCAACAGTTTCTTCAAGTTCTATCTAGCCTCTATTACAAACCGTAATCACACAACTCTCAATCTCTAAAAGACTATACATAACAACCAGATATTCACCAAGAATAGAGATTGAAGAAACCACAAAGATTGATTACAGATTTACAAGAGTAAACCCAAATATCACTCAAAGAAAGGAAGAACGAAGAGATTCAAAAGACAACAAAACCATCTGGAAGTCAAACAAGAGTCAAGATCAAGCCACGTATCTATCCAACTGAACAGTCATCATCCAATGACCAAAATGAAGCCATGTGTATGACAGATTCTTAACCATAAAAAGGCAAAACCCATCTCCACTTGTATGAGATCCAATTTCACATATGGGCCAACAAAGCCAAGTAATACTGAGGCAGCCCAAATACATTAAGAATATCTACCTTGCTGAGCTATTCCTTGGCCTTCCTAATGGATCTAGACATCTTATATATACATTACTTCATTTGCTCTAAAACATGTAAAAAAAAATTAAAAATTAGTTCAACTCCTTTTCAGCAATAATACTTGAAGTTCTAATTATCACACCAGGCATCAGATGATTCAGAATTTTCAAGCAATTTCTAAATTTAGTCAAAGGTAATACATTAGTCCCCAAATTTGAAGTATTAAATTATGTAGGAATTTTAAATAAACTGATCAATCCTTTTTTTGTCATGTTTCGTACAAAATGAAATTTAATATCTATGTGTTTAGCTCTATCATGATAAACAATATTTTTATTTAAATGAATGGTACTTTGATTATTAGTATAAATCCTAACAGAATCATTCATAAAGCCAATTTCTTTTAACAAATCTCTTAACCATATACTTTCTTTAACAACAATACAACATCACATGCAGCAATATATTCAGCTTCAGTCGGGGACAAGGCAACTAAGTGAAAATATAAGAAAATGTAGATCTTCTTTTATCCAAGTCACCAGCAAAATTAGAATCAGTGTAACGTTCTAATTTTATCCCTTCATTACTTCTTTTAAATTATAAACCTAAATCATAAGAGCCTTTAAGGTATCTTAACATCAATTTCATAGCCAGCCAGTGTGTTCACCTGGATTGGCCATAAACTTGCTTAAAATGCTAATTTCATGTGCTAAGTTAGGTCTAGTGCACACCATAAGATACATATTTGAACCTACAGTGTTTGCATAANATCCCTTCATTACTTCTTTTAAATTATAAACCTAAATCATAAGAGCCTTTAAGGTATCTTAACATCAATTTCATAGCCAGCCAGTGTGTTCACCTGGATTGGCCATAAACTTGCTTAAAATGCTAATTTCATGTGCTAAGTCAGGTCTAGTGCACACCATAAGATACATATTTGAACCTACAGTGTTTGCATAAGGTACATTTTCCATTCTTCTAAATTCATCTTTTGTTTTAGGTGATTGTTCACTAGTCAATTTAAAATGATTAGCAATGGGGAAAGAAACATGTTTACACTCAAGCGTAGAAATTTTTTCAATTATTTTCTTCATATAAGAGCTCTGTTTTAACAACAATATTCAATTATCCNTTTAGGTGATTGTTCACTAGTCAATTTAAAATGATTAGCAATGGGGAAAGAAACATGTTTACACTCAAGCGTAGAAATTTTTTCAATTATTTTCTTCATATAAGAGCTCTGTTTTAACAACAATATTCAATTATCCCTATCTCTTTCTATTTCCATTCCAAGAATCCTTTTAACATGTCCCAAATCTTTCATTTCAAATTCAAATTTCAATTGTGACTTAATGAAATCAATTTCAGATATATGATGACAAGCAAGTAAGACATCATCAACATATAAAAGCAAATAAATGGATTTAGGTCCACCGACCCTTTGAAAAATACATAAGAATCATAATTGTTTTTTACAAAAGCCAATGTTTGCACATAAAAGTTAAATTTGATGTACCACTGCTTGGGGGCTTGTTTCAGCACATAGAGTGATTTCTTCAGCAGACAGACCTTTTCAATTTTGGACTTAACTTCAAAACCCAAAGGTTCATTCATATATATCATCAAGGTCATCATTCAGAAAAGTTGTTTTAACATCAAGTTGATCCAATTTCCAATTAAAGTGAGCAGTGAGAGCTAATAGAATTCTGATTGAGGTATACTTGGCCACATGAGAGAATATTTCTATAGTTCACTCTTTCTCTTTGAGTAAACCCCTTAGCCACTAATAAGGCTTTGTACCTTTTCCTTTCTGGATTAAAGTCTCCTTGTTTGATTTTAAAGATCCACTTACAATCAACTATCTTTTAGTTTTGAGGTCTATCAACCAAAATTCAAGTCCCATTTTTCATAAGAGAGTCCATTTCTTCATTCATAGACTCTTTCCAGAGTTTTAAGTTAGAACATTTAATGGCATCATCAAAGGCAGCAGATTCTGAATTCAATGAGTCAAGAGCAGAAAATAAGGTAACATATTCATTTTCATTCTCAGATTCAGTTCGCTCATGATATGGCTCAATTTGAGTAGACTCCACCTTAATAGAACCATCTTGATTAAAAACATTTTTAGTTTTATTTTCCAGGACAGTTTCTTTAACAGATGCAGTTTCAAAAGTTTTAAAATTAGATGATTCATTACAAGGCATGTCACTTACATTAAAGATGACATTTCTACTAACAATCACTTTATAATCATTTTGGCATTTCACTCATAGTCTATACCCTTTAACTTCCTCTCCATACCCCAGAAAAATACATTTTAAGGATATAGTTTCAAGTTTACCTTCACTTTGATGTGAATAGGCAATGTAGCCAAAAACTTTGAATCTGTTATAGTAAGGTATTTCTCCAGACCACAGTTTTTCAGGAACTTGAAAATCAATGGCACTAGATAGACTTCTATTTATCAAATAAGTTGTAATTTTTAGAGCTTCTTCCCAAAAAACTTAGGAAGACCAAAATTGTATAGTATACACCTTACATTTTCAATAGGTATTTATTTATTCTCTCATCAACACAATTTGGCTGAGGAGTGTATGTTATAGTTTTGTGTCTTAGAATTCCAGATTTATTACAAAATAAATCAAATTCTGAATTACAAAACTGAAATCCATTATCAGTTCTTAATGCTTTGATTTTCTTATTGGTTTGGTTTTCAATCATTAGTTTATATTGTTTGAAGGTTTTTAAAGTATCAGATTTTTGTTTTAGAAGGAATCTCCATAGTTTTCTTTAAAAAATTATCTACTATAAGTAGATAGAACCTAAATCCACTTAGGATATTACCGATGCTGGACCTCACACGTCAGCATGTAAATAGTCCAAAATAGAGATGGATTTATGGGTTCCAATTTTGAAATGTAGTCTTTTCTGTTTTCCAAATACACAGTTTTCACAAAAATTCAATTTTTTAATATTGTCATTTCCAAAACAACTAAAATTATTCAAAATAGTCAGTCACTTTTCTGAAATGTAACCAAATCTTTTATGCCAAATTAAAGACTTGTTAGCTCGGAGTTTAAGGCTGTAAAGCAATGACTTACCATAGATTTACCAACGACAGTGTATATACCATTTAATTTTAGAGAGGAGATCACAATTTTATTGCCTTGTTTAAGTCTTAGCAAACCTTTATGAATCATGATGTTGTACTTGTCATCTAATTGTCTCAAAGAAATTAGATTTCTTTTAAGCTTGGGTACATAGAGTGTGTTATCAAGTTCAATAATGTAGTTATTTAACAACAGTTTGATCTTTTCAATATCTTTTATTTGACAACTCATGTCATTTTCCATTTAGATCTGTCCTCCATTGAGGTCAACAAACTCTGAAAAACATTCTTTAGTTGGACACGTGTGAAAGATACATAAAAAGTCAAGGACCCATTTCTTTGGGTCTCTTCTGGTGGTACTCACAAGAACTACCCCTTGAATATCAGGTTCATTCTTGCAGACAAGAGCTGCAAAACCATTAGAATTGTTCATATCTTTCGTATTTGAGATTTTCTTGAAACAATCTTTTATCACATGTCCTGTTTTACCAATGTAATAACATTTTCTGACTTGGTTCTTGTATTTCACATGACTTTTATTCTTCTTTGAATCTAAAAATTCTGAGTTTTTCCTTACTTGTGAGGATTGTAATTGTATGAGGGTTGTTTCTTATTATAATTCAATTTCTCTTTTATGTGTAACCCTTCTCCATATTTAGAGTCTTTTGACTCAATTTTCAGCTCAAGATCTTTATTCCTTAGGGCTGATGTTATTATATCAATAGTAAGATATTACCCCTCATATTCTAAGGCATTTCTAATATCCTTCTATTTATCACTAAGAGAGTTCAATAGAGCAACAACTTGTTGGTCATCAGAAAACTTCTCATCACATTTTGCTAGTTCCTGAATCAGTTTTATGAATGTCAAGATTTTCTTCCAAATCAGAGGAGGGATCAAACCTAAAGTTATAAAATTTCCTTAAGAGATAACATTTGTTAGGTATGGTCTTAGTCAGATAAAGCGCTTCTAACTTAGTCCACAAAGCTTGTGCAGAGGTAGTCTCACCAACTTTTTTAATCACATTATCAAGTGTACGAAAATTGAACTCCGTGCAGTATCATATAATTCTTGTCTTCTATAGGCACTAGTTTCTGCAGCCCATTGACCATCAATGACTGCAACAAATCTTTGTTGTAGTAATAGAGCCTTCATCTTTTGGCACCAGAGTCTAAAGTCTCCAGTTTCATTCCATATCTCAAGTTCAAATTTATGTGCAGTAGAGTAAAGTGATTCAGACACTTTACAGAAATGAACAAGATAAGTGAGTAGTTGAATTAAGCAGATAATAACATATATATCTTTTATCACGCAATTTACAAATCAATGTTACAACACTTCAGAAATATTATTATCGTTTGAAAAGGGATTAAGGATCGGTAACCCTGGGTTCCACTGCTCCCTCATATTCGCAGATCTTTGCAGGATATCTTAGACAAAGTAAAGTAATGGATGATCACTTACCTTAATAACCAATTCCAAACTTAACAGTAATAAAGCAAATCAACGAGGGGTTTTAGATAATACCAGAGTCTGAAACCTTAATGTTTCAGAATGATGAGAGCAATAAGAGAATACCAGAATCGCACCAGGAATACCAAAGCGGATGCAAGAAAGCAACGATTCACCAAGACTCAATGGGAACTCAATAGTGAGTCACTAACTCAGCAAGAATCGGTATGAGTTACCTTAACTCGCCCAGACTCAACACGAGTCAATAAAACCACCAGAATACAGAGGCGAGTCAGATTTAATTAAAAAAAAAACACCAAAACTCAATAGAAATAGATGATTAAACAAAGTTCATGGCGGGTTCAAACGAGTATTGGGGAAAAACAAATTTTGCCTCACAAATATATGAAACTCTCAACCCAGATCCTCATATCTGCACCAAAAAATGCCAAATACTAACCCTTGCTAAACCTTTTCCCAAAAAACACAGCTCTGATACAACTTGTTAGGCCCCAAACCAAGTATTACTAAGAATCAAAATATCAAAACACTACAAAATTACAGAAAATAACAGAAATCAAAACACAAGGATTTTTTCACCCCAAAGGACTCGGATGTTCAGTCTTGCGACCTAATCACACGTTGAGCATTTGCAACGAGATATAGCTCTAGATCCAATAAGAAAGAACCAAGAAACAATACAAATGTACGAAGTAAACAACAGTTTCTTCAAGTTCTATCTAGCCTCTACTACAAACCGTAATCACACAACTGTCAATCTCTAAGAGACTCAAAAAACAGAACCATCTGTAAGCCAAACAAGAGCCAAGATCAAATCACGTATCTATCCAATTGAACAGTCACCATCCAAGGATCAGAATGAAGCCACGTGTATGGCAGATTCTCAACCATAAAGAGGCCAAACCCGTCTCCACTTAAATGAGACTCAATTTCACAGATGGCCCAACAAGCCAAGTAATAGTGAGGCAGCCCAAATACATTAACATTCTCCCTCTTTATAATCAAATCCCTTCACATACTTGATTTCTTTCTTCACCCTCTCCACTTACCAGTGGTTTCTTTCTCCATAACACAAAATAAAAGAAACAAAAATTATTATGTTTTGCAGTCTTTCTTAACATGAAGAGGACTCAGGAGAAGAACAACACCGCGAAGAGCCGCCAAGAATTACACAAGCCGATTAAGAAGGATATTTTGAATATGTAAATTAAACCTTAACTTTCTAGATTTAGATGATAATTAATTGTTGAAATGTGGCAGTCTGTTTGATTTTAATAATTGTCTATGAGATTAAGGAAAACTGTGCTAATTTCAAACCTACTAGATTTTAATTTCAATAATTTGTTAATTTTGATGGTTAATGGTGATTTTTTTTTTTCATAGGGTATGTACTTATTCAGAATAGGATGTGATTTTAAATTGAATTCTAATTCATTGCAATGTTAAATCTCGAGAGGACCTGAACTGGTTCCAATTGAAAGACAACACATTGAACCTCGTGATTGAAATGAATTTATATTAAAGTCTAGACAACTGGTAAATTATTTATTTAGTGAATAACAGAGGGAATGCATTGGATAAATTGTGCAAATAAAACATCTACAATTTTTCTTTATAGTCCGTTTATGGGATCTAAGCTCCTGATTGATTTAACTAATTTTGATATAAAAATAAAATAAAATTGATGAAGTATTTGGTTAAAAAGTTGTTGGTTCAATGAAAGGTGTGATTAAAAATGAATTTGAAAAAAATAAATAAATCTTAAAAAATAGAAACAAAACATGATATATGAGTGCTTAAATACTTCATTTTATTTTTCTTCTGATGGCTAGGTTGAATATAGAAAAGGATTGAATTGAGGATGACATGTTCAAGAAAAACATAGGACCCGTTTGGTATATGAATTTTGCTTTTGTTTCCTATAAAAGAGTTTTAAAAAAAAAAAATTACCTTAATTTCTATTAGAAAACTAATTTTAAAAGAGCTCCCTATTTCGAAAGTATTTTTGAAAAAAGTCACGTTGAACCAATTTTCTGTAAAAGCTTCTAACTAGAAAATAGTATTTTTATAAAGTTAATCAAATAAGTTTAAAAGCAACTTTTGAATCTCAAAAGTCATGCCAAAACAGACATAGTCTCTCTTTGGTGTGGCTTAAAAATTTAAGTTAAAATCAACAATTAAATTTAATTATACACATAATATGATCAAAACCTTTATCAGCTTTTCGACCATATATCTTTAACTTTTATTAAAATTTAATAA
>CAIGRS010254270.1:0-12167 GCA_903798395.1 Fraxinus floribunda
TATTCTCTCTATTTTATAACAATTTTCAAATTTTAGCCCCTGTTTGACCACATTATTTTTTTCATTCTTATTCTTCTACAGTTCTATCACACAATCTTTAATAAAATAATATTTTTCATCACATCAAAAAAATTTCATTCTTTTTCAACCACATATTCATCATTATATCACTTCAAAAAAATACATTCTCTCATTTTAGTATGCATCAAACACACTCTTAATATTTACATATCTTAGCATTTGATTGAGCAAAAATATGTTATACGGCAAGCTCAAGCTTCATAAAATTTTCTGATCAAAAGTATTTTCAGATAAAACTCGATCAAAAGTATGATCTTAAATGTGATCGATTCAAAATAGTTGAGCGTGCAACAAGTTCAAGCTGATATATTTCGATCGTTTGAGTTTTCATTGTTGAAAATAATATACATTGCTATCTAAGAAGTTGTTGATTGATGATAAAAAGAACAATGTGTAACGTTCGAAAAACATGGACAACTCTAAATGCACGAAATAACGACTACAAATTGATCGATTGGGATCGAGTGATGAACAGCTATAGGATTTGTGGTTCAAAACCTGCTACGAGTACCTCTATTCTATTTTTTAAAAGTCAAAGGTCCATAGTATAAAAATTTAGAGATTGTTCTCTTTATGTTTCAGTTTTTAGTTTTAAATTCATTTTGTGTTTTCTGTTTTGAGTGTCTGTTTTGAAATTGCTGAAAATACGTTTTTTTTTTGTCATTCTGAAAAATTGTTTCTCAAATTACAAAAATGGAAAACGCGTTTACGTTGAAATTTTGAAAATATTCAATAAATTTGATTATTCAATAAATTTTAATAGTTTAATATTAATATAGTATTAAGTAACATATAAATTTTGAAATTGGTGAATTTTAAAATATTTTTTTCCAGATATAAAAAATTACAGCCTAAATTAAATCTGGCAAGTCCTTTTTTTTTTGTCCTTGTACATAACTTGTGACAAGAATTAACTAGCATCAAGTCAAAACTAAACCTAATCAAGTTGCAAAAAATTTGAAATCAATCTTATCAAGTTCATGTTAACTCTCACAATTATTGTCAAATACAATTTTGATTGTCTAAACACGATAACTATCACCAATGATAGTAAATAATATTACTCATTGATTATAGATAAACCACTTACAAGTTTCAATCTCTCACAAAGTAAATCACAGTTACACTAGAATACGAGAATAGATGTGGATCCAAATTTACGAATCTCTCAACTTAAATTATCTACAATGTCGACTAATTTGAGAAACTGACTGACGCTGTCTCCAAACGTTATATGCAGCGATTGAAGAAACTATGTCCCACATAGCCACAATCTCTCAACTTAAATTATCTACAATGTCGACTAATTTGAGAAACTGACTGACGCTGTCTCCAAACGTTATATGCAGCGATTGAAGAAACTATGTCCCACATAGCCACCAGCCATTGCCCTTCGCACATTAGATTCAAACATTCTTGAGCTATCCCTCAATACTGCAGCTGCATCAGGATTGAGAGGGTCCTCATGATTTGGTTCTTGCACAAATACAAGTCCACATGTTAGAGAGTACGCTCAAACTAAAATGAGCAAAACCAAAATCCATTTATTGGGGAGGGGGGACCCGGGGGGGGGAGGGGCGAATAATTTGCAATCAAGAAATAACAATTTCATATGTGCAAATAAAAGAGGATGGTGAATGACTTTGCTTGCCTATTCAAGAAAGTACTCAAAAGTTTTCAATGTCTCCTTCCTTAAAAGTATATCAACTATATTAAACAACAAGCGAACACTCGGTGTCAAGATTCGACTCCTTGCAAAGGAATTCCACTACTGTACAACAGGGTTACACAACACCTTTTCACCAAGGTTCATAATTTTTTAATGCAAACAAATCTATAAGCACCTTGAACTTGAGGCAATCACAATTACTTTCTGCAAACAATGAGAGGGTCACTCGATTCTTAAACAGATCTGCGCCAGAAAGAATCAACAATACAAATCTTGGGAAGGGGGTTCGCAACAGTTGCAACAGAAATGCAATCCTAGAGGACAAGACAAAGAAGCATATGGTGAGATCGATAGAGATAATTCATCTATAGGCACTAACTAGTCGATAAATTCTAATTCTACTTATGTGTGCGTCGGATTGAAATTTACAAATGATGGAAAGTCAATCAAGAGTAACCAACATGAAGTTTCTACTCATAATGTAATCAGTGCAGAAACACTAGTTTCCGTTTTAAGAACTACTGGGGATGCGTTAAATTTTAATTGGCTGGGAACATGTACGAGTTATATGCAACCAAACATGAGTTCATTTTCGAGCCCTTCAACATTGATAGATTGCATGTCCTTACAACCTTCTCAGCCAGAAACAACGACAATTTATGCCAATTTTAAGACCATCTTTGCCATGACTGCCAGCAAACGATGATGATGTCTAACACGTTTCAACATCAGAAAATAGCAGCGTCCATCATCACCCTCATATCCCATTACCACAAAAATTGCAAGAATCAAACGTTGTTCTCACTGACAGGGAGATGAACAATATTTTTATAAATGGAATAGGAACTACATATCCTCAATATACTATGGAAGACTTATATGATTCATTTTTTGTTGATGATGAAAAAATTTGTACTTCAGATTTACAGTCAAAAGTCTTGCTATAGTAATTTTAGTTTACTGCACTAAGAATTTGATAAATATAAAGCCTATTTCAATGGACTAAGTTCTAACTTATAATATCGGCCTACACCAAACCATCCAAATCAAATAAGGTTCTAATGGTTCATGCCTAAGAGGTGGAGGTATAATGAGTGTTTCACTTGTTTTAAAAGCAGATCCTGATGTTTAAAAATAGCAGAGATATGAAAAAAAAAAGTAAAAAAGCTCCAAGACAAGAACCAGAAAGACTCAAAGGCATACCACACTAAGAACCGCATGCAAAATACACGACATTGATATTAGAAACTCCACACAATATCCTCCATCACTTAAATAACCCTTCGAAATCCTGATCACCAATCAGATACAGCAAAAATTCATATAAGCCAAATCCCGCAATAAAAATAAATCAATATTTCTTCAAAATTCCCTAAATTCTGCTATTGATAACCTTTAACCATAGATGTGATAAGTCCATATCTCCAAAAGAATAATGCTACGTCATTAAGTTCCATACTTATAAAGCGAGATTTTGATCTAAATTAATTTCCACCATCTAGAACCATAAGTAACAATTACAGTTAATGAATTCACAGAAACACTTGCTTGAGACAATTGGTTTTCTGACTGAAAAAATGATTTCACAAAATCTCACGGACTGCTCCAACAAGCTCAGTCGATTCTAGACGAAATTGAGGCTAACCCGTGGTAGAATTAGATGCGTCTGGTTGAGAGAAATGCTGTGGTGGTGCTCCATGATTGAGAGGGTGGCCGGATGTGGAAGTAATTGGAAAAAAAATCGTGAATGTACTCGCGGTTTTAGATGTGAATTGGAGCTGTTTCCGACTGTCTGGTGGGCAAGCGATGGTCGAAAGTTGTAAAGGGAGGTGAAGGGGTGCCGGTGGTGTGGGGGCCCGACAGCGATGGCGGGTGGTGGAAGTTATTGATGGAAGGAGGCGGCAATAACTCAAGTAAGAGGAAGAAATGTGGGGGAAAATGAAAATGAGGCCATTTCGCGTGTTTTTACTCTGTAGCGTGTTTTGGAAAGAAAATGGCTAAAACGTCTGTTAGACGTTTTGCATTTTCAGTAGAATTTATTTATTTATTTATTTTTTTTCAAAAATTCATTTTCGAAAATGGCAAAGAGAATGTATTTTCACTATTTTGAAAAATCGAAATCGAAAACGATCCGAAAACAGCAAAGAGAACATGACTTATTTTTTCAAAAGGAAAAATTAAAAACAGAATGAGCCATAAATACATTTTTATTGCTTTAATAATAAATATCGCAATAAATTAAAATAAGAAACGGCCCTCGTAATAGCTACGCTTTCTTGTATTCTTCCAACTTTGCCCCTCCTCTCTTTTGTGACCGGGAAAAAAAAATGGCAATTCAATTCCACAGATTTTCCACCAACAAGATCCTCGCCAATCATCATATTTCTCCCAAGTTTCGGCTATCCCATTTTACCCATCCATCTGTATATACAAACTATAATCTTTATAGATCTTGAACAACCACCAACAAATGCTCCCCAATTTTTCATTTTATTACTTCATGCAGTGAAGAAGAATCAAGATTTTGTGTCAATTTTACCCAATTAATTATCATGTCTGGGGGAGTGGAAAGGCATGTGAATTTCCCTGCAACAATGGAATCCATAAGAAAAAAGGGCCAACGACAAGCCCGGTCCGGATGCTGCAACTCGGATCAAAAACCAGGGCCGGTATCATTAGACCATGTTTTAGCCGCCTTAAGGGAAACCAAGGAAGAAAGGGATTCAAGAATTCGAAGTTTATTCAATTTTTTTGATTCGAATAACGTGGGGTACTTGGATTATGCTCAAATCGAGAAGGGCCTTTCGGCAATGCAAATTCCGGCTGATTATAAGTATGCGAAAGAGCTTTTGGATGTTTACGATGCTAATAAGGATGGGAGGGTGGATTATCAAGAGTTCAGGAAGTATATGGATGATAAGGAGCTGGAGTTGTACAGGATTTTCCAGGCTATTGATGTGGAGCACAATGGATGCATTTTGCCTGAGGAGTTATGGGCTGCTCTTGTCAAGGCTGGTATGCTATTAATTATTCTTCATTTTAGTGAATTTCCTCTATAAAACTGTTTTTCATTTTCGAGATTGCTGTTTTGGTGTCTTTGTGGTGATATTAATATGTTGTCTGATAATTTAGGAAATGTGATCAGAGCTGGTTGGTTGTGCTTGGTTTACTGTTTTATTCTTATTGTTATTACTGGAATCAGACGTTTTCGGGTTTTTTTGAGCTATTTTAAACATAGCCCAA
This sequence comes from Fraxinus floribunda, assembly GCA_903798395.1. Classification (NCBI taxonomy): domain Eukaryota; kingdom Viridiplantae; phylum Streptophyta; class Magnoliopsida; order Lamiales; family Oleaceae; genus Fraxinus; species Fraxinus floribunda. Next base: position 4,994 of record CAIGRS010254270.1, read on the forward strand.
CCCAAGAAACTGAATAAAAAGAGAATGGAAGAATAGAGAAGAAAACAAAGTTTAGCAGGGATGCCCTGGCCTCCTATAAGCAAAGTGCAATAAGCGTGTCTCCCAAGTGAAATTGCGACTTTTCAGCATCAAACAACCAATCACAATAGACCTAGGACATATAACCTCAATGTTATCTTTCCAGTGTTCATCTATTATTTGCTTGTTTTAGTTCTTTTCGTTTAATGGTATTGTTACTCGATCGTTACTTCTATTATTTAATTATTGGTTACTTTGTTGATCCATTTTAAGTTTCAAGTTGCAATTAGACTTTTAAATGTGTTAAAATGCTTTGTTATTTAACTTTGGACTGCTTACAATTTTTGGCTGTAAAAATATTCACGCCATGTAGCTGACCTTGGTGCACGAGTAGATTAAAAAGATTGATAGTAGTAGAGTTGAATACTGGTTAGATTGGGGTGAAATGCTTCAGAGTCAATAAATTTTTGTATAGGCTTGAGTATTATGATGATTTGGCTATAGATGAACTGTTAGTGAAGTACAGGTGCTATGAAATAATCCCGCTCGCAGTACTTCAAGTCATTGATATACTGTGACACTGTGTGTAAATATTTGATTTCAGGTTTACAATACTGCTATTAAAAACGTTGGGACAAGAGAGAATATGTTACATCACTATAATTCTTAGATTGCAGTGTGCAGTGGTTATTGACTTGGCCAACCCCTACATAATATTGTGTGCATACTATCAACATGTACATTTAGAGTGTGTTTGGTGCATATTAAAATGAGAGAATGAATTTTTTTAAGTGATGTGACGAGAAATATGTGATTGAAAAAGAAGGAAAAGTTATTGATGTGATGAAAAATATTTTTTTATTGAAGAATATGTGGTTGAAAATGAGTAGAATAATGAGAATAAAAAAAATAATGTGGGCCAAACAGGGGCTTAATTAGTTAAAAATTTTGGTTTGAATACATATCTAGTTATGGCTTTTAGTTTTACCTGCTTTGGAAGTTCACTAATTTATTTGCAAATGCTACAGCTATAGGTTCTCCACTAAACCGTAATCAATGCTCTGTTCAGCTACCATTTTAACTGTAAAACTATTGGCGGCAAGTTAAGAATTTCTATCCCAACATGAAGCACCTAAGAAAATTCTTTTCTGTATGTAGTTACAGGACTTTTCATTATGAATGATAATATGGTTCTCCTATCTACTATATGTTGGTAGCTAGTAGCACCCATTTTGTTTCAGCTTGCATAAGATGACCCCTCTATGTAGTGCTCCAATGGTCTAACCTTTCAGAAAAGCTATTGCAGCCCCCATAGAATTCATGGAAAGCAACAGCATGCCGTCCTTCATGATATCAACAATGCCTCGTCCTGCAGCTTGCCTGAGGGAGGATTTATTGCCTCCATCTGTATTTAGTTTGTACACCCCCTTTTCAGGTCTAACCCACTTTATTATTCTAGGGAGAGAATATATAACATTCTGCCGTGGCCATCCAATCCCAAATTTTACTGCTACATTAGCATCCTTTTCCAATGCTCTTTTGTCGTCAATCCACAATTTGCTATCAGCTTAATTAACCCCTCCACCTACCAGATCATTCTTGAGGCATTCATCTGGATATTCCTATGCTTGCTGTCATTACGCTCAGATCATATGAAATAAAGAATCAATAAGGGCAGAAGGATAGTCATGGTCTCTTTTCTTCCCTTTTTCTTCTTCTCGTCATTGAGTAATGATGTATGCTCTCCTATTCTACTAATTGTTAATAAGATGCTTAATCAAAAAAGATTCAAACTTTCATTGTACTTCATCATAGATTGGAAGTGGAGAAAAATGGTGAAGAATTGATATCAACGTTCACAATTGGGGACAAGGGTGTCTTTAAGGGAAATGGAATGATACTTTCCTATCTTTCTTATTTTGTTTGTTTTATATTTCCATATTTAGCTGTACGTTTTAGTTACATTTTGAATTAGTCAAACTAGTTGGTGTGGGTTGTTGGAGATACATGACCTCATTTTCTCGTACACGAGTTTTACATATGTATTATCCTTTTATTCGGATGGAGATTGGCTATATGGAGTCTTGGAACAACCGCTTTAGTTGTGGGTCTAGTTCTGTTGTATATAAACACAACGATCCATGGAAATGACATCAGATTATTTTGGTTGCAAACATAGTTTTTATTTTGGAGTTTTAGTTTTCCACAAAAATCTATCTATGGAGGTCAAGGGGCCCTTTAACCAGCCTTTGTCTTATTTTAATAAAAAAACGATCATATCATTTTGGGAGGATTATTTAGTTTCAGATAGGAATACCTTCCATAGTCACGACTCTCACTCTTGTCATAGTCAACGAGGTTGTAACTTCCAGGAAGAAACCTCGAATTACTTCTTCTGGCAAATACAACATACAAGTCGGACTTGCACTATGAGTACGCTGTGTGAAAAACCGCTTCTTTTTTCGACTTACAATTTCCAAGCTTGACGCGAAGCGAGGAGATTGTATTAACATACGATCAGCATCCCTAGCATCACCTTATGTTGCTGTCTTTCATTGGCTCCAGATTAGTCGACCAGAATGGAACTATGCAGTACCAGACACAGGATTGATCTTCTAAAGAACAAGGCTTTTTTCGAATAAGGAGTCTTGGTCTTGAGTCAAGCTGGGGCCTCATTTCATTCTCGTAAGCTGAGATCATACTGACAGGTTTTAATTCAGTTCTAAAATCCTAAATGATTAGAAATCTTCCAAAGTACTTCTGTCTCTACGATTCCTTATAGGGCCAACTATCTGCATTAATTCCTTAGATGAAATAGCATTAGATATCGTCGGAATTTTCATTGGTCTTTTGATGAATTCTAATGTTTGTTTTGAATTTTTTGTTCGTGGGATGGAATCATTTTGCAGTTATTAATTTCTATTATGAGTTATCTTCTTCTTATAAGCCACAACAGTTCCCTTTCGCAGGGATAGAAATTGATGATGAAGAACTTGCTAGTTTTGTTGAGCATGTTGATAAAGACAATGATGGAATTATAACTTTTGAAGAATGGAGAGATTTTCTTTTTCTCTATCCGCATGAGGCTACCATAGAAAACATTTATCGGTATTGGGAAAAAGTATATCTTGTTGATATTGGTGAACAGGCTGTCATTCCTGAAGGCATCAGCAAGCATGTTCACGCAACAAAATATTTGATTGCAGGCGGAGTTGCTGGAGCCGCATCTCGTACTGCAACTGCGCCTCTTGATCGTCTCAAGGTGGTTTTACAAGTTCAGACTACACGTGCTTGCATTTTTCCTGCAGTAAAAAGCATTTGGAAGGAAGGGGGTTTTTTGGGATTTTTCCGGGGTAACGGAATAAACGTGTTGAAGGTTGCACCGGAAAGTGCCATTAAGTTTTACACATATGAAATGTTGAAGAATGTTATCGGAGGTATTGAAGGAGAAAAACGAGGTGATGTAGGAACTGTAGGACGACTAATTGCAGGTGGTTTGGCTGGAGCTGTGGCACAAACCTCTATTTATCCAATGGATCTTGTGAAAACTCGATTACAGACCTCAGTGTGTGAAGGTGGAAATGTTCCAAGCTTGGGAAAATTATCAAGAGATATATGGATTCAAGAGGGACCTCGGGCCTTTTATAGAGGACTGCTACCATCTGTTTTGGGAATGATCCCTTATGCAGGCATTGACTTGACCATGTATGAAACCTTGAAAGATGTATCCAAGAAATATATTCTTCATGAAAGTGGTATGATCTTATACATTTTTCAGTATCTAATTACTTGGTCCACTAGTCTGTCGTTATCTGTCAGACACGGCATGATTCTTGGAATTGTTAAAAGTTTATATTCTATGCAGAACCCGGTCCTCTCGTGCAACTCAGTTGTGGAACAATTTCGGGAGCTGTTGGTGCAACATGTGTTTACCCATTGCAGGTTGTAAGAACAAGGTAAATAGTTTACATAAGCTTGTTTGGCTAAGCTTAAACAGTTCACTTAAAAGCAAACAAGTTTTAAAATGAATGATTTTTATATAGTGGAAAGAAGTTACTTATTTTGACAGCAAGTTAACATTACTTTGTAAATAAGTTAATTTTTTATTTTTTTTTTAAAGTGAGAAAAAAATAAGCTATCCAAACAAGTATGGAAACATGCTCATTCCTTTTGGAAAACTTCCCTTCATGCAAGTGATATTACTTACTCCCAGTAATGCTAACAACGGTTTGTTCTCAGAATGCAAGCACAACGTACAAATACGGATGCTGCTTACAAGAGCATGTCAGATGTATTCTGGAGAACATTTCGGCATGAAGGTTTTAGGGGCTTCTATAAAGGACTTTTCCCGAATCTTCTGAAAGTTGTGCCAGCAGCAAGCATTACGTATCTAGTTTATGAAAGCATGAAAAAGAGTCTAGAGCTTGATTAGTCGATAATTCCTTCCCTGCTAGGAAGCTACAGTTTGGACCAAATAGGAAAAAAAAATGAAGCTGATTATGATGATAAAGGTAAAATAGATTTATCTTTTAAAAAAAATAACTATCATTATTCGTATTGCACATTAAATTTTTATTTCCATGGGATGGCGACACGAGAGAAAGCAAAGACTGTCGACTATCCTCGTGGGATTGACCGACTCATGAGAAATAGGTAATTGTTGTTATTCTGGATACATTACTAAAAGAACTATAAAATGTTCAGGAAGTTACCATTTTGCTATATTGATTGTTTCAGCATTTTTTTCCTTGAAAAGTTGTTGCTGGATGCAAGGGACTTGTTAATTTCGTTTGCATGATTTTCGTTTTTCGTTTTGTTAAGAGAGTTGAAGCAGAGTTGTAAAACTGGTCTGGGTGGCCTGGCCTGGCCCTGCCTAATTGGTGAGTCAAGCTTGTGCCGGGCTTGGGTCTCGAGGACTGCCGGCCGGTGGCTGTGCTGGCTGTTTTTTAAAAGACTTGTTTTGAGATTGTGATGGACATAAAGATGCTTGTTTACATGGTCATGTCCATTACTTAAATACCAAACATGCCCTCCATTTTTTGGTCTATTACTTCAATAGTACACTTTATCCATGGGAACATTTCACATAACACTAAAAAACAATACTAACTTTCAATACACTGTTGGGTGAATGGGCCCACAAAATTCACCCTTAATACGTTTTAGAATGCTTGGGATGAAGTGGTGCCAACGAGTCGAGCCCGAGCCGGGAAAAAAAGCTCGAGCCGAGCCCGAGTTTTTTTAGGCCGAGCTTGGTCAAAAAAAATGAGACTCGGCCTGAGCTTTTTGCCCGAGCCTTAGCGGGTCGAGTCGAGCCCGAACCGAGCCGGCTCGGATTTTATTTNAGTTCGAGTTTGGCTTGAGCTTTTTTGGGCTCGAGCCGAGCCCGACAAAAAAAATGAAGCTCGGCCCGAGCCTCGGCTCGTTGTAACCGAGCCCGAGTCGGGCCCGGCTCGAACTTTTTCCTAGTCGAGCCCGAGCCATTTGAGCCAACGAGCTTTTTTGTCATCCCTAGATGAAGTTCAAACTTTAGCTAGTAATGATTTAATGGCCAATTTGTTGTGAGAACAAACATCACATGAGCATTTATTAGATTAAAAAAATTTCTAATTCTTTAATTAATATTTATTCGAGTTCTCGATAGTTTTCGCATCATTATTGATTCGAGCTGGTTTAAACGATCATGCCAAATGATAAAATTTATTAATACATTAAATTTCTAGTTATATATAGTATTAATTTCAATTGTATCCATAGTTGCAAAGTTATATTCATAAGAGTATTTTCAAGAAACTTTCTATTTAATATTTTTTTTATTTAAAATGATTTTTTTATATATATTAATGGTCAATCAATTCAAATATGATTTCAATAATTAAAACTGTAGAGTATATTGGAATTTATAACTTATTAAATGCAATTATTGTTAATTAAGAATAGAGACCCACTCTTTATTTTAAAAATTTAATAAAAAGTTTTTTGGAGTTTATTTTTAAGTATTGACTCTTCAAATAGAGAATCTTTTGCGCTTAGAATTTCTTGAAGATGCTCTAACGTGAATTATACGTTTTCAGAAGATAATTTTAAGAACTGTGTAATGTATACCATTTTAGCCTTAAAGAAATGTAGCTTAAATTTTAAGTGAAAATTATTAAACCTGCATATAAAATATATTAAAAACAATTGTGAGTAAAATATTTGCAAACGTGCCTGAAAAACGCACGTGAAGACACACACCATGAGACTCACAAGGTAACGAGATAGCAAATATTGCTCATTTTGAATTCAAAGGAGAGACAAGAAAAGGTAAAGATTAGGAAACAACTGCAGGAGGAACAATGGATTTACTCCATCAACCACCAAACAACACAAACACAATTGAACAACAATTGGAAAATTCATAAACCAACAACACTTCAATCCTTATTCCCAATAAATTTTGGTCAGTTGCATAATGTCTTTCCAAAGCTCCATTCGATTCATTGCTAAATCTGCAGAGTAACCACTTAATTGCGAAAATATATAAAAATACGAAAATCCTGGAAGAAAGGCGTCACCTTCCCTTTGCCTCTATGACTTGCCTTCGTGGTTCGTACTACCCTTCCATAGAAAGAGTTTCATACATATATATGTGCACGACTCGCCGTCTTTTGCATCATTTTCTTTCTTTTCTTCTTCATCATCTTCGTCTCTATGTACTGCGTTAACTGTACCGCGATGGTTCGTCTCCATCAGAGTCCAAGTGTATATATAACCTTGCTGCAGCGAAGTGATCTTCTTTACAAAGAAACTATTGCAACATAGACTATGGCCATTTTGAATGGTCCCCTACTAGCCCATAAGTTGTTCAAATAGTTCCTACTTATCCATTGCTAAGAATATTATTGTTCTTCAATAATTTAGATTATCAAAGACAGGTAAACGCTGTCCCTCCATGTGGTGAAAAAGTTACCCCTACCCCTACCCCTACCCCTACCTTGTGTGTATAGCTAAAAAGGGTCGGTCCAGCTCGTTTTATGGAAAGCGGAGCTTGAAAAGTTGAAACTTACACTAAGGCAACACAGCGATTGCGATTCTACATCACGCTCGAAATCCATCATTCGAAGATAGTAAGACTCATCACTCGTCACATGATGCTTTATTTTGCATCGTGCAT
>CAIGRS010254284.1:0-33446 GCA_903798395.1 Fraxinus floribunda
CTAACGACTTTACGAAAGTAGAATGTAGTAGTACTAGTTAAGAACTTTAACATTTTCACACAATCAATATGCTATATCCTTTGTTCTTTCTAAACGACACACGGTTCATTATTCACCTAGGCACACAAATAGTCATTTTTTTAAATCCAAATCACAACTCACAAGCATGTAATAAGTTAAAAACAACAAATAAAAGAAAGAATAATGAAAAAAAGACTCGAATGAAAATCTAAGACTTATCAAAAGAGAAGAGAGAAAGAGTGATTCAGGTAGAAATTAGCCGACTAACAAGCAAAATGCGACTAACGATTTGCGATTGGGAATTACATTTTGTTCAGCAGTGGCATGCAAGCGTCAAGTGTTTGAGAAATGAGAGTTTAGGTAGCTTCTAAAGTTGTGAGCGTGATTTGTTGTCGTAGTTTTGTTGTATTGTGATTTGGATGGTTGAAAATAAATGTTTTTTCATATGATTTGTGATTAATTTTAGTTTAGATTAGATATTGGGTCACAACGTGTTGTGAACTTTTATGAAACTATCGGCCAATAATAATGAACTTAATTTACTTTATATGATTATTTAATGAGTTGATTGTAATTTGTATTGCTAAATTGATGTTTTTTTCTTAAAAGTGAAAACTTTAAAATTTGTAAGTTTATAAAATTAATTTTTTAATTAAAAAATAGAAAAATGGTTTGGTTTTATGCGGTTTTTGAAAATTGAAACATAAACTAAACCATTTTGAAACAGTTTAGTTCGGTTTGAAGGAAAAAAAATTGCGGGTCCACGTGAACCCTAAACCAACGGTTTCAAACTAATTGTTTCGATTTGGCTTGCAATTTCGCGATTTTTTTGTGTAGCCCTAGCATGCGGTGGCGAAGAAGCAGCGCCACTAAAGAGCTCAACAGTGTGTAGAAATCGGGAGCTATTCTTATACGGAAAGAGAAAGTGAAACGGAAAGTAAAAGTAGAGTAAAAACATGTTATGACTACTTTACAAAACTGGATAGGTGTGAAAACAATGGTACACATATGAATAGTGAATGCACTATCCATGCTTTTAATAGAAAAAAAATAGTGGTAGTGGTAGTGGCAGTGATAACTTTTTTTTTTAAATTGTTTAATTACTTTTTTTTTTGTTTATTTAGAAGGAAGTGCAAATTTAATTCGTCATTTATGATCAAAATGAAGGGAATTGTAACATAATTGAAAAATTGTGAGATCTTATATTAAAGAAAAGGTTAGGCATAAATTTATTGCATTTCGTAGAGATTAAGAATGAATAGTGCAAAGGGAACAATACATAAATCAGATTTTTTAATATCACCATTTCAAAATTAAGGTTTGAGATTTTAAATTTCAAAAATCAGGTTTTCATTAAAATTTATTTATGAATTAATTAATTGTATATATATTTTATTAATAAATATATAAATGTCACAAATCTATGCAATTTAGTCATAATTCAAAAATTTTAAGGTCATAATTAAAAAAATTTATAGGTCACATTTCATTCATTGATTATAAATTAAAAATTTAAAAGTCACAATTTGTTCATCAGACACAAATCACAAAATTTATAAATCACACAATTTATTTTATGATCACATATTATTTTTATTGATCACAACTTAATAAATTTGTAGGTCACAATTTATTCTTTATTGGTCACATACCAACCAATTTATTGGTCACAATCAACAAAATATTTGTGACCACCACCAACACAACATCACCATCGTTTCCGTCGTCGCCGCCGCCAACACCAACACTACCATAACCATCACTTCCCAACAATAAAATCACCGTTTCAAACATCGTAGCCACTGTTATCACCACCACCACTACACCAATATCGTCGTCGTCGCCACCACCGCCTCCGTCGCACCCCACCCTAACCTCAATCCACTACACCCACCACCAAAACAACAGGACCCCACCACCACCACCATCCATCTAGAACCACCTCCCTGCCAAAACATACAGGACACTGCAACCACGTCCAAACCGGGAAAAAAAACCCTCCATATCGAAACCAACGCACCCAACCCTTGCCACCGCATTCAACACTGCCGCACACCTCGCACAGATCACAAACCTCCACCACCGCACACCACCACAACCATCACCTGCGCCCGTCGAGGGGTCCACCATTACCACCTCAGCAGTCGTAGTTGCAGCCGCATCCACACCAATTTCAGCCTCCTCCGCCTGATTTTCATCAGCACCACTTCTCTACTCAGCCACTTGTCGCTCTTCGACGGCGACGACGGGAAGAAGAGAGAGAGGCGATAGAGAGAGCATGAGAGGCGAGAGATGATAAATGATTTTTTATTTTTAGAGTTTGGATAATTATAATTTAGATAGAAATTAATTAATATTTAATATTTAAAATGAAATCCCTTATTTTTGTATAAATAAACTCCAAATCTGATTTTTGAATTGAAAATTTTAAAATCAGTGCTGGGTTTAATTTCATCTAAATTCAAACCCATATTGAAAGTTGCAAAATTTTAAATTTGAACTATAAAAATCAAAAGTATTTTATTAATAATTAAACAAGAACATAAGCATTTTTGTTAAATCAGCCGCCCCATTAGAATACATGCGGAGTTTTTCCTCCTCGATGTCGCTCGACAGCAAACCGCACTTAAAAAATGGCACTTTGGATTCTTCGAAAATCACAGGATTTCGATCATCTCCACGTTTGATATAATCATTATTTCTTCGCTGAGTGTTCCATGTTTGCAATGTCAAAGAAAAATAGAAAACAAAGGCAACAAAACAAAAAAGAAAAAGGAAAATTTCTGCATTTGCATACAAAAACAAAGCAAGAAAAGGAGAATCTGGGAGATAAAAATGAAGCGTTTAGCACTGAAGGGTATGTTAATTTACTGGGTTTTTTTCATATTATGTTTTCATTTCAATTTTACCGTGATTTATTTGCACACACATATCCACATGCGAGGTCTTTTGTGTGATTATTTGTAGGGAAGTTGCAAAGTTAAGGTACGATACTAGCGTGCTGTACTGTACCGTCTAATGTTGACTTAGGATTCATGATATGTGTTTCTTGTTTTCATGAGAAAATTATCAGCAAGACTCCTTTCATTTGAGGAATTGAGGCAAGAATTGCAAAATATATTAATTGAATTTTATTGGTTAATTATATATATATAAACTATTGTTTCTAAACTGAATTCTAACGTGCTGTAATTTCTCCAATTTATTGAGTTGGCATCTTTACATATCTACGCATGTATATCGCAGTAGCTTTGTTTCATCTTGCTGTTAACGTAGTTTAACAAGACATTTTCATGTAGTGTCCTCTCCATCAGCCTCACTTGATGTACAGGGCTCGAGATCTAGTCAACCTTCAGAAGCCTTATACTTTTTCATTGGAACCATAGTTATACTTCTCATTTTGCTAATTCTGTTATTTGTCTTCCGGAAATTCATCAATCCATCAAAATGGGAAAAGTTTGTCGCTTGCAAAAGGAAGAAACCAGGTTGTAGATATGATATTGTAAAGAATTATAATGCGGAATTACTTCGTTATGATCTAATCTTTTAATTTCTTGCAGTAACAAAGGATGTCTTGAGCGGAAATCTTCACACAATAAGCTGGTTCGAGTTTCAAGCACTGAAGAGGTCAACCAAGAATTTCCACCAGGATTATCTACTTGGACGAGGTGGATTTGGGCCAGTCTTCTTGGTAATGATAATATAAATCTGTTTTGCATTTTCATTATATTATTATTTTTTCAAGAATTGCATAGAATCCATGGCGAGTCCATTATGGAGCCCTGATCTTACTGTGTATGATATTATAAAATTGCTTTCTTTTATTATCTAGGAGGCTTCTTTTGGTGTATACCTTATGAATTCAAGAGACAATAACATTGCATTTGACTTTTTCTTCTTTTCATAGGGCAAGTTAGAGGACGGGAGATTGATCGCTGTAAAGAAACTGTCCGTTGACAAATCACAGCAAGGAGAATCAGAATTCCTTTCTGAGGTGAGGATGATCACCTGCGTACAACACAAGAACCTGGTCCGCCTTCTGGGGTGTTGCTCGGATGGAGCTCAGCGGCTACTTGTGTATGAATACATGAAGAATAGGAGTTTAGACCTTATAATATTTGGTATAACTTATATTTCGCTCTTTGTAGATCCAAATTATGTGATACATGTCCGTCTTGTGCTTATAATTTTCGATACACCATTCATTCTATAACTAAATGAAAGCAGATTTTGCCTGAGGGTCATTTCCTTAATGGCTTTCTGCTTTGGTTATTTCTTGATATAGGGAAAACTGACGTGTTTTTGAACTGGAGTTCTCGCTTCCAAATAATTCTTGGAATTGCTCGAGGCTTGCAGTACCTGCACGAAGATTCACATGTGAGAATTATACACAGAGATATCAAAGCAAGCAACATCCTCCTGGACGACAAATATCAACCTAGGATTGGAGATTTTGGCCTAGCAAGGTTTTTTCCCGAAGATCAAACTTATTTGAGCACGAATTTTGCTGGAACTTTGTAAGTATTTAAATTGTGTAGGTAAAACATTGTTCATTACACTAAGGATGCCAATCGTGTTGGCACTTCAATGGAAGTAGAATTCTTGAAGCATTAGCAAAGTGTTATACAAGTTGATTTTAAATTATTTCGCCAAAGTTTTCTTAGTTAATAAGATTTAAGGAATCCGAAAAATATTAGTTGCGCAATTATTTTGTGATTCGTCATTCTTTAATTAACTTAGTCATCTTGGAGGCTGGAGCTATACCGGCTTATACTCCCTTACAAGTTTGAATTTAGATAATTCCATTGCATGATTTTGTATATTACGTTTATGCAGAGGATACACGGCACCTGAGTATGCCATTCGAGGAGAATTGTCTGAAAAGGCTGACATATACAGTTTTGGAGTTCTCGTGCTTGAAATTATTAGCTGCAGGAAAAATACTGATCTTACTTTGCCATCAGAAATGCAATACCTTCCTGAATATGTAGGCTTTATTTTCTGCTTTTTTATTTGCTCTCTTATAATGCTGAGATATTCGATTTACTTATTTTCTTTTCATGATAAATGCGTCGTAAGGCCTGGAAGTTGTACGAGCAGTCTCAGTTGAATGATCTAATAGATCCAAGAATGCCAGAAACAGGGATGGTCGAAAAGGATGTTTTGCACGTGATTCACGTGGCATTCTTATGTCTTCAACCTCTTGCAACCTCAAGGCCACCAATGTCTGAGATTGTAGCAATGCTGACATGCAAGGTTGAAATTGCACAGACACCTAGTCGACCTACCTTCTTGGAGCGAAAGGGAAAGAAAGATGAAAAAGTTTCATGGGATAGTATATCAGAGGCTCTCCCTTCTCCACTGAAGAGTGATTCCTCTTCGTATCAGCATCCAAAGTAAGGCGATCTCTCACTTATGAGATTTTTCTAAACACGCCTTTAACTAAAATCGTTCTTACGGTTTCGGCGTCGTTTGTAACGGGTTAAAAACAGTGTTAGTTACTCAACTTATCTCGGTAGAGGTGGCTGGAAATGTAATTATCGTGTACGTGAATAAATTTACATGATGATAAGACTATCAATGTTTCCTATCGTCTATTTCTTTAGCTTTCATGCCGAAACCAGAAATGATTTATAAATTCAATCAAAGTCGAATATTAATTTCAAATATAAATTTATAATATTTTATGTGTTAAGATCATTTATACATAGGCTTGACTAATTTGAAGATCATTTAATACAGTTGAAATAATTAAATTCTAGACTGTTCGATTAAAATAACTAATGAAATTCATGACTTTTTTAATCTTCCCCTTAGTTTTCATTATTTGAATTCAGCCGCAGTATCTACAGATTGAAGACCTTAACAAAAAGAATTCTTATTTTTTTCAATGGGAAAATCTGTGGGCAACGACAAACAAATGATTTTGTTGAAAATTTTCCTAGGAAATTAGTGATAGAAATTTTCATAATTAATTAGCAGAAAAATGTCTACATCCATTTAAAATTTTCGTTCCAATACACGAGTACCATGACTATCAAAGTCAAATGTTTGTTCGATGTAGCTTAGGGTGTCGTTTTTGTTCCTATTATTCTTAATGTTACAATTACATCCATTGGTCAAGAACTAGAGTTACTAATAGAAGATTATCAAAGTCAAATTATGATCTTATTAACGAAGCAAATTCAATAAAAACAACAGAGGCGCCATGATTAGTTTAGACTATTCGATTAAGAGGAATAGAGAACTCACTCGGATTTTAATAATGTTTATTATCTAAACATTCGTTAGCTAAAACCATCTCGATGAGTTGGGAAACCAATTCCGTAAGTCATGTTATGAATTTCGTCAAATTCGATAAGGATTATAGATGAAATCGTCAAATTTAAACAAATAATAATAAATAAATAAATAAAGTTAAGCAATCGAATTGAAACAAATTGAAGTTGAGCACCAACATAGAATATATTTGTAAAATGAGTGACCTCCTTTGGAATTTTCATCCAGAAAATTATTGATGTTATTAATGTCTATTTAAATCATTAACTTCAAGCCATTATGCTTTTGTTTAGGTTTATGGACCACCTCCATTACGGCCGCCATAGCAGCCGCCTCCTTTCCGCCGCCCCTATTCTTGCCAATTTTCTCGCACGATGGACAGATTGCAAGTGTCGCAGCCGCCGCCTTAGGTATCTGAATGAAAAACGGCGGCGTTGCCGGTTCTTGTTCCATTTTCACGGCGGATTGTAGCTCCACCAACTCTTTATTCAATCTCCGATTCTCTTCGCTTAATCTTTCGCAGTGTTTCTTCAAGAATTCATAGTCCATCCCGGTTTGCTTCAGTTTCATCCTGCATATTGATTATGAGTAAATTGCATTCAATTAATCCATGCACAAAACCGAAATTAAGATCAATTACCTTGCTCTTCTGTTTTGAAACCAAACTTCTACTTGTCTTGGTTTCAGATTCAACCTTACTGCAAGTGTCTGTTTTTCAACCTGTCATCCATGCAATTTCAAACCGAAAAAATTATAATTCCTCATTTGGTGTAGATTAAAAATTGATAAAAATCCGATTTTAATCGGGTCACACACATGCATGCATACCATATTAAGGGTAGTATGGCGTTTGAAAGTGTCTTCAAGCAAGACGATTTGTTCGTTACTAAGCCTCAATTTCTTTCTGCCATAGTTTCTGTCTGCATCCTCATTGGAAACACTGTCTTTGCTTGCTTCTTTTTCGTCATCACGATTGACTTGCAAACTACTCGAACCAGAACCAGAACCTGAACCCGAACCCTCGATTGCATGATCACTCGAATGAAGTGGGATCGAAAGATCAAGAAAAAACACGCGCTTATTCTTCCGATCATGATCCCTTTTCGGCACGAAATCACTTAATCCAATTCCCAAATCAAGTCTTGTGTTACAAACATCTTCATCATCTTCCATGGTTGATCAAAGAGAGAATTTATTTCTGGGGTGAATGAGATTAGGAAGGGATGATATACACGGTTATACTTAAGTGAAAACAGATTTTTAATTATGTATTTATTGTACGAAAAATGTGAAAGAAAAGTGAATAATAATGTCATGCGTTAGGAATATAATCCCTAGGAGGAAACCAAAAACCCTCCTCGGCCGTCTTGTCAAGTTCGATTAATTTCGTACCGTTTTAATTAGAAATAATTAAAGGCACTTTTGACTTCTAAAATAAGTATACTATTAATTAAAGTTTGGATTTAAATTTATAAATAAGATATAAATTCAGTTGAATTATAACTATTATTGATCTTTATGAATCATTTATAAATTTGTCAAATGGAGACTAAGAAAATTTATAAAAATATTGATTCGTGGCTTAATATAGACCGTTACATACCGTGTAATAAGTACACATTTCACTTCATATAAGAAATGAACTCTCTCCCTTAAACCCCTTGAACATAAGACTGTGTATTCTTGCCGCTTGAAAACGGCATATCTGGTGACGATGGTTTAGCGACGTAATGGAAAAATGTTGCTGACATAACATTAGTGACGAAAAAAATATATCCAGTTGATATTCCATTGTTGAAAAAAAAAAAAAATTAAAAACTAAAAATTACGTGATTTCCATTTTTTATTTTTGAAGCCTGATTTTACAGATGTCCAGTTTTCAATTATATTGTCAAAAATGATCTCATATTTTCCAATTCTATTTCGTCTAGTGCAGGTATTATCAAAAACCTTTTGTGGATTTTATAAAAAGATGATGTTTTCGTGCGTATTTACTGAAAACAAAGCATATGATCTGTTCTCTTTACTATTTTCAGTCCATTTTCAATTTTCGAAAATAGTGAAAACACGTTTACTTACTTATTTAAAAAACCAAATTCCAAAAAACGAGTTTAAAATTTACAAAGAAAACGGAAAACGTAAAAAAATAAAAAAATATATATTTTGAGTGTTTTCAATTAAAACCAAGCCAAAACTTCATTTTTTATTTTCGAAAATAATTTTTCAAAATGACAAAAAAAAAATACGTTTTCAGCAATCTCAAAATGGAATACAAAACCCAAAATGAATTCAAACTCAAAACTGAAACACCAACGGCCCTTAAATTTTCTTTGCAAATTATTAACATCAAGGTTCAAATAATTGTTCATTTACAACACATTTCAAACCTGAGATTACTTGCACAACAAGATTTTTCACGATCTTTTTCTGAAGATAATCGATGAAGAAGTTAACAAACATTTTAAAATACGAAAAAACAAATCACACTTTTATTGGCTAGACGGATTTTACATTCATATAAACACTTTCCATCCTCACTGAACTCTACAAACCAAAAAATTCTGCATTTGCAACCCTTCTAATCACAAAATAAATGAAGCACAATACTAAAACAAAAAATTCAAGGCCACAACAAACCTCCGACCAAAAAGAATATCAAGCAACTAACTCGCCAAGAAAAAAAAATTATCTCCAATTTTGTTCACCAAGTATGGAAAGAAGCATCTCGAAAGCAGCAGCAGCTAAAAATGCACTGATGACATCCCATACAGCTTGAGAAACTGGTTTCTTTGCTGTGTAAGAATGAGTCTACGGATCAAGATGTGAAAATGAAGCCATTAACAGCATTTTTGCTCAAGCCTTAAAAAAGTAAAATTACTTCTGAGCAACTCGTCTCCAAACAAGTTTGGACAACTTACTTTTTCTTTTAGGTGAAAAAAGTTACTTTTTTAAAGGTAACTTACCTTGAGGTTAAAATAAGTAATAGTTATTTCTAACTTCACCAATAAAACAAATAATTTACTAAGACACTAATATACTTATTAAGTAAACTATTTAATCCTAGCCAAACATGCTACGAATTTGCAAATATAATGAGAGAAATGACGTACAAAATCTTGAACATACTCTCTCTTATCTGCAATTTATGTCTGGAGGAACTTGAGAAAGAACTAGATGTCCTGAAAGCACTCAGAATAGTTGAAGTGACATTTTAAGCTTATTCTGCTTCCATTTAGGCAACTTGTAGAAAGCAGCCTTAGTCATCCCGAATTTCTCCTTGAACTCTTCCGAGGACAGATAAGTCTGTGAAAACAAGATTATCCAAATCTTTGTCAAAACAATTATGAAATTCTCTTGCTATAACAATACTTTTCCACATACATACCTCTCGCCTGGTCAAATCAATTTCGGTGACAGGATCTTTCGATGATGTTATTATTCGTTCATATGGGTATATTGGGAGTCCTTCCTCGTCCTCAGCATCACCCTCCTTGACGTCCTCCTGTATAGTCTCTGGTTTAGGTTTGGGTGATTCTTCTGAGTTCTCCCCTAAGTTGGTTTCAGAGTTTGGTTTCGGAACTTTAGGGCTCACTTCACCAATATCAGAAAAAAAGAAAAGTATTCAACACACACCCCTGAAGAGGGCTACATAACTGACTGAGAAAAGTGGATAAACCACCGTTGGTCACTCAACTTATACTGGAGTTTCATGTTAGTACGTAACTTTATTTCGATTCGAAGTAGTTGCTCAATTTTTAGCATCCGTTCACATTAAATTGCCATCTTCCATGCCGGACATTCAGTTAGAAACTAATGAATTTTTATAGAGCGACTAAATTGCAAACTAAATTTCAGTGATCACTTTGAATAAAATCGAATTCAGTGACTAACATAAAACTTCGCCATTGAGTGACTAGGAGTGTTTTTAATCCATTGAGAAAAACTTTGAGAAACATCACCTTTAGGAGAACGTGGAAGATTGATGTCCCGAGCCAGCGGCTTTTTTTCAAAAGTTGAACCTAATGCTGCTATAGCTGCTGATCTAGAAGCCGAATTAGCTGAATCAGGGGTCACAGATTTCGGATAAAGCTTTCTTACTGTGGGAGGAGGAGTCGACAGGTTCCTTGCATTGGAATTCTCAAAGGTCGAGGCTAGAGCATTGAACGCTGGAGACCTGCCCCTCACACGAACTCTTTCGGGGCTAAAAGACATGCTTCTAGAACGCTGTGATTTTTCTGGTGCAGCAGACCTTCCGCCATATGATACAGGAGTTCTCCTTTTGGGTTTCTACCACGTTTCATACATATAATAGCAGAGATGACATTAAGAAAGACAGTTCTATGATGAATAAGAGAAAATAAGACAAGTAATGATAAATTGTGCCTTCATAACATCGAAATTCTTGCTCCAACTTAAGCATGGTGTATAACGAAAATATAGAGAGCATTCCCAATTGCCATATATAAACAATACAGTCAAACTGAAGTGTGAACATTTTATTTTTTTTTTGGTAGCAGGGCAACTTCTCCTGCCTTATTTTGTCACTCCAAATTACTCCAATTAATAAAGTGAAGTAAATTTCCCATGATTTTGACACCTTACTCTGTCAAATTCATTGATGAAATGTATGCTTTCTAGAGGTTAGACAAACAATTGACTGAACGGCTATGTCACAACCGTTACCTAAGAACACTATCACATTTAACTGTTATCATATGGCACTCCAACATTACAGATCCTTCCTATCCCACAATTACTTCTTGATCCGTAGATAACCAGGGAAGAATATAAAAAAAATGAATAGTAGTAAAAGGTGTTAAACTGACAAAAGGAAAAAAAAAAAATCCGAAAAGTTCCAAAGAAAATTAATAAATAAATCACAATAAGAAAATTTGACAACAAAATGTGCAACTTAACGTACAAAACTTTGCAAATGATATTGCAACGACTAGGGTCTTTATACCCAATTAGTATCGGGATTCAACTTAAGCCTCTCATTAAGCAGAGTCTTGGGTTCGAATTTTGGGAGCCGTGATATAAAACCGTGAGGGAAGGTGGGTATAAGACCACCCAAAACGGATAGTATGTAAGCTAACGGCTTGAGTATAGAGACTCGGGTTATTACAAAAAAATGTTTTTTTTAACGAGACAGGTTTTTATACCCAAACCCTTAAGTTACGTACAGTCCGCCATTTTGGGTACCCCCTCAAGGCTTTCTATTGCGTCCTCCAGGGTCCAAATCCAAGACCTCTGTTTAATGAGAGATTTAAACTGAATCTTGATATCAATTGGGCAAGTCGACAATACGTAAGCCATAACGGCTCGGGCATAGAGACCCGAGTCGTTACTAAAAACGCGCATGTTTTCAAACGATTCGGCTCTCTATACCCAATTGATACCAGAATTCAACTTAAGTATCTCATTAGACAGGGGTCTTGGGTTCAAATCCCAGAGGACGAGATAGAAAGCCTTGAGGGAGTAAATCGAACAGTACGCAAGTTAAAGGTTGGGGTATAAAGACCATGCTCGTTACAAAAAAACGCACATTTTTTGTAACGACCCGAGTCTACATACCCAAGTCATTAGCTTACGTACTGTCCGCTTTGGGTGGACCTATGCCCACTTAAACCCTCACAGATTTTTATCGCACCTCCTAGAATTCGAACACAAAACCTCTTACTAGGATTCAACTTAGGTCTCTCATTAAGCAGAGGTCTTGGGTTCGAATCTTAGGAGATACAATAGAAATCAGTGAGAGGCCCACTTATTCCCTCATAGCTTGGGTATAGAGACCCGAGTCGTTACAGATATGGTAATTATGACATCTATGGCACTAGTATATCGTGCCCTAACATTTTTTCAGTGAAGTTATAATACTCCAACATGTTTGGGCATTGAATAATCTGTTGTTTGATATAATTTATCATACGAAACTAGACATGAAAATGGCAGATATGACACTTGTGGTTGCATTGCAAAAACGGAACCAAAATGAGAATGACATGTAGATATATAAGTTGTGTCTCAAGATAAGAGAATATGGACGAAAGAACGAAGGAAAAGAAACTTACATCCACCATCGGAGTTCCCCCATGTTTAATAATAATAAATTTTCTTTGGAAGGAGTTCCCATGTATCTGCAGTCATATGAAGTAATTATCTTTTAAAGCTGAGTTCCCATGACATACATCAAATTAAATAGAGAAATCACTTACGGCAGATTTTGTGGAGTCCCAAGAGAAAAACCGAGTAAAAAAGGTTGGCTCACTCCCCTCCATAACAATACATATTGGAGTTTGAAGAGATAATTTTTCAAGAAGAAAATCACGCTCAAGGAATTTCTGTTAAAATCAATAACAGGTGAAAAGATCACATGAGCAACTTATCAACCATATTAAGCACCAAGAACATGCAACCCGAGTATTTCCAGTGGCCACTTCCAACTGGTTCAATTCATCTATAAATTCCTACTGAATTAATTGCAGACAAAAACTGTCATTCATTTTTGCCAATTAAATTTACAGAACTAAATCAAGTTGGTAAATATTTGAAAAGTGACAATCCATGTGATTTTCACAAGATGTCACTGCAAAGTCAACAGGTAGCAGTTCATATTTCCAAAAGTAAAGCAAGTTAACACATACCTCTCCAATACTTAAAGCATTCATCTTATCCTTGGGTTCAACCTGTTGCCCAATCCAAACATAAATATCTGAATGACAGTCCAGAATGAATATATCTTCAGCCATTAGATCATCCTGGTTGAAATTATATATCTCTGTCACCTGCAAGGAATAATCATATTCAACATTGTAGAGGACAATCTAATAGGGAAAAAAATTATGTTTGGTCAGTGACAATCCCAAAAACATCAAATTGCAAACAATAATTTTTCTCTTGAATCCATATTATTCCTTTTATTTTTCTAGGGAATAAAAGATTAAAGGAAAATGCACACCTTCAAATCTCCTGAAGACCAGCACAGAATTCAGGCACAATAGAACGACAAATGAAAGAACAAAACGAGTTAGCATGATTCAAAACAGACGCGTGAATTTAATAATTAAAATGCAAAACGAATTAAGAAAATATTTCTCCATACCTTTCAAGAAGGTGCAAGAGAATAGATGAGGATCAGTTTCAGTATCTCTTGAAATTTTCTGGCTCGGGTACTCCAATTTTCCACCTAACAAATCCCAGAACTGCTCGGATTCCGCACCTTCTTTTTGTAGTCTGGATTGCATATTTGGCTGAAAGCATAAATTGTGACCAGCACAAGACAAAGGTAAGGCAACAAAGACTAGACAAAAATATTAAATTTCCAGAAGAAAAAAAAAACATAGATTTCAGACATCTTCTTTGCTTAATGGTTTTGCATTATTTGATAGTATACTGTAAGATGCACAAAAGAAATAAAGTTAAAGTATGGTAATAATGGAAGTTCGGATTATCAAAGACAATGTAAATATAGGTTTCAACAAGTTGAAAATTCTAAATGCTGAAAACTTTTACGGGGAAACAAAATAAATATCCATAACGATAATCAGACCTTTATAAGATCCAGCTGCCTCTCAAGGAGTTCCTGGTCTTCAGGTGTTGTAAGGTTTCCGTACCAGGTGAAAACAGAGGAACCACTATGTAATATGTAACAGTAGGAGGAATTCAAAGACGTTGCCACCTGAATCAAATCAAATGAAGAATTCATATCCCCTAGGCTGCATGAATAGAGAATTAGAGCATGCAAAAAAGATGGAGAACAATAAATCCATGGGATATTATACAGTGATGAACAGATGATGTGCAAATGGCAAAAAGGAAAAATGCTATCAATCATGAAACTGAAACCAATCATCTATCTGGTTAAATGACCTCGTTGTCTAAAAATAAAAGTTCCTCCCCTTTTCGATGATTTTGAAGCAAATATCAGTTGTTTCCATAGAGTGAAAATGAAAGAAATTCATGAAAAAAGAAAAATTGAATTTTCTCAATATCATGCTAACTGTATGAGGTGGGCCAATGAGTTAAGTGCCCCTTCACCCCCAGGTTCAATCTGTATAAAGATGGAGTGCTTGGCATAAATCTAACTAAAGTAGTTGGCATGGCAATAAATTTCATCATACATCGGGAAATTTTATCATTTGCAAATTGCATAACTTGAATCATAAATATATTCTGCTAATCTAATTGAAGTCGTTTGGCATGGCAATAAACTTCTTCATGCATGGACAAATTGTTACATTTGCAATTTGCATAAACTATAATCATAAACACACATGGCTAAAAGAAGATTATATCTGAACCTACTAACCTAAAATTACACTACTTGTATGTCAGGAATCATAAGTACCAGAGTCTTGAAGATATCAAACTAGAGGCATTAAATCAAATCAGAGAAAAAAAAAATATTGGCTTCATTTAACACTTCTAAACGAGGTACTGAGGCTTTAAAACTATTCCAGACGTTTTGCCAAGGGTTTGGGATGCTAATAAATTATAAACCAATAAACCATTAGTAGAGATTAAGTACTATTTAGTATTTACTGAAATGTCTATGGACTAATTATATTTGGAAGGAATGATGGGTTTAGTTGAGAAAAAAATATGTGAATTTTACCTTAAAATTATAGTCCTCTGAGTGTAAAGTAAACATGTTGAGATATATAGAATCTTAAAATTAATAGTTCTAATCAAGAAGCTTCTATCGATATATCGAAAAAATAACTGTAATAATTCTAAAACAATGGCTAGAATGTGCTTGGAAATACACTTTAAGATCTTAGAGGTGTATTTATAGAAGTCGTCCACTTAGATTTTAGCATCTGAGCTGATTTCTTGCAAGACTTGTAATATAGATTTGCTGAATCTAGATCCTTATTGAGTTCCATTGTCTCGACTTTTGAATGCTTTCATTTTTCCGGCCGACGAGATCCTTAGTTTACTTGCATGGCTTGGTTGCGGTCAACCAACTCATGTCTTTGTTGGGCTTGCCCCTCCCAGTTTGGAGCTGACAATGGGATTAATAACTGAAATCTCTTCATTAAATTATCCACTCTTCTTTTATAGGATTATAGTCGGCCCTGCTATTGAGCTTGAATGTCACGGCCTTATAGCGTAACAAATTCCATACTTCCACAAATTCATAATCAGATCTCAGGGCTATCCCCATACAATTAGTGGGTAATATGCCCATCCTACAACAAATAATAGCTGCCAGAATCTCATGATTTTTCTCCTTCCTTAATCAAGTCAATTTCCTTCAGGTGAAGGATAAAAGCCCAGACGTGAACAAAAACTAAAATAGCATAGAACAAAGACACTAAAGGTGCATCACGTCAGCATCACAAAGGATATGGTGTTATGTGCAAAAGATAGATCATGATACTGATAATGCTTTCAGATATTAAGCTAGCCTGGTACTCCTACTCCTCCAACAAAGACAATCTGCATGAATTTTCTGAGAATCTCCATGATAACTGATAAGAATTAATAGAAAAGAAAACTGGATCCAAAGGAGCCTGGACTATCCAAAAAGAGTTGTTGTTTCCCCAATGATTATGAAGATTTTACAAATGATATAAAAAACTCCACTTCATCCATTTAGCCAAAACCCAACAACTCCATCAAGTGCACTATTATTTAAATTATTTTGACAAGGTACAAAGTGAACTAATGTCATTCTCATAGGTGCCTCAAAGCTTCAATTCTCCAATAACAGATATTATTATTAGACTCCATAAAATAGCCAAATATTATGACTTCATGACCTAGAAGAAGAATGGATCATGCATCAAATTGAAGAAGGTAAAACAACCTTACATCAGACTACCACGAATCCATGTTTGCATCTTCTAATGGATATACTACTAGATAGTAATTTATTCAGAATCTTGGAGCTTACTAGTAAGACATAAAAGAAAGGAACGTAGTGAACCTCTCTAGATTTGCAAGATAATACAAAGAGATGTTTGAGGTGCCCAGATCCAACTACCAGCCACACGTCATATAAGAGGGAGATGATATAATTGGAAACAACACTTACAGGTTCGACTTGAATTGCTTGCATATTATCAGGTCCAGTACCCTGTACTCGAAATAATGCAAGTCCATCCTCTGTATACGTGTCATCTGGAAGTTCTTTCTCTGCTATGTAATTCTTGTATCCTTCACTAAGGCCACCCTGGTGACATATGGAGAAGTTTAACATGAACAGCCAGTGATACAAACAAGAGATATGTACATGACAAATTAGAGAGTTAAATGAATTCTGTGGAATCTGTTCTAAGTAGTTGTAGTCCTTCCAAGTTCCAAACCTTAAGAACAATAAAGCTCTGAAAGATGGCAAAGAACTGGATCGGTTCGTTTCCTTCATATACGCGAGCCTAGAGATCCACAATAATTAAACTGTAAATTAGAATTGGAATACAGAACTTAACGATCAAACTAAATTACAATAAGTTATCGAGGTAGGTGATGTGCCTGAGAAGGTAAGAACTTCAGTGTCTCAACCATCTTGCTTGCCTGTGAAGTCGCCGAGATTCTGTCTTCCTATAAAGGACGATTTACACAATAAGTAATGCCATTAATAAATGTTTAGCAAAGATCATTTTCTAGTTTACAGTTTTTTTAATTTTTTTTCCCCCCAACAGGGCAGTGAGGGATAAATAAGGAAAGTCATTTTAAAAAAATAAATAAATAAACAACTGATTGTACCCTTTAAATATTGAAAATGATATTTATATTGTGTAATGCAACTAGGCTATAGAGTTGTAAGTCTGCAATTGGCAAACCTAGTTTGTTCAATAAATTCACAAGAAGTTACCATTGCTGAGGGGTAACTACAACAACGATTTTATTAGAATAACTTCGACACAGGAAATTCATAAGGTAGATGGGGAAGATCCCACACCCCAAAGGCTTGCAGAAACTCACAGTAATATGGATGCAATTTAAGCATTCTTCATCTACTTTTATATTTCTCTCTGTCTTGTTTCTCTTTTATATATGGGAGAGAACTGATGTATGGGAGGAAAATAATTTTGAAGGTGGAAAGACTGGGAACAACTGAACTAAAAGTTCCTCTTTTTCTTCTCCAGGAATAGAGAACAACTGAAAGGCTGGAAAACAACTGAAGAATTCACCTCAATACTTTGCTTTCCGAACCATGTCCCAATTAAATTTTCCTCTTTTTCCTCTCCGGGATAAGAATAGTGAAATATATAACAATCTCCACTATACAACTTTGACTGATCCGAAGCTGGAAGAAGAGTCTTCATTTGGCCATTCACACGCCAAACCTGAAATTTGTGACGATAAATGAATTACCAATTAAGAAAGAATCCTGAGATTCATAAGTCAAGGGATTAAGTTCAAAAACAAAGTAACGACAAATTATTTTTTTNAAAAACAAAGTAACGACAAATTATTGAACAGAAGAAATCGAGGCCGGACAATTTCCTTGCTGAAGAGAAGCATATTGATTCAAAAAGTGATTCAGACATGTCTAAATACCATTTGACAGATCTATACGCCAGCAAAAAAGCGCGAGAATTCAAAATTACTTCTAGATGTTTAAGTAAAGCAACTGTAATAAACCCAAAAGTTAAAGGATTTGGTTGTGAACTTATCATCATTTAGGCACCCTCCCCTTACACGCAGATTCAAGGGTGAATTCTTCCCAATGTATTTATAACAATTGGTATCAGGATAGCCCGCTGCAAATGGAGCAACCAGGAGAAGTCTACTTCCTATAGAAGACTAGTTTCATGAAGTTACTCAGCTAGAAATTCTAGCAATCGAGGGCTTCAGTTCTGAAAGCAGGCGTGGATTGTAATTACTTGTGGGCTGAATCGCTAAGTTAAAGTTCGCAAACTTATAACTTGATTCTCCCATCACTAGCTAGTTTTAAGGAAGAGTTGTACCCAAACTCTTCTCGCACTATACCTCCTTTGCTTTACATTCCACTTTCATCTCAAATGCTTTCTGGAACACCATGTTTGCCTCATGAAAACCCTTGCTATATTATTTCTAAGTTCCCTGAATTTCATTTGTGGACATTTTTTTAAAATTGTACCAATTCACAAATGAATGATCTCATTCTTTGCACGTATTAGGCAGCTTTACTCAGAGAAAACAGCTGTTGTTAGGTGAAGACTAGTGCGCATGTAACTTTAGGTACGTCTAAGTACAATTGCTTAAAAGGGTGGAGCAAGTTATACACAGGATATATAGCTTTCTGTCAATGATACAACGAGCGCCATTGAATTACCTTCTTCTTCTTTTTCTGTTAACTTGCAGTTTATATTCAACTTATGCTATATCCTCCTAAAAAATTGTATTCGATGCTTCACCAATGCTTCTCTTATTAAAATATATGTCGTAAAACAACTAAGATTGAAGAAGCCATTTTCTCTAACACACAACATGTAGCACCAGATTCATTTCTGGATTGGTAGCAGATGTGTCCCACACACCTGCAAATTGCCTGTGCAATCTATATGTGGCTGAGGTTCCTCCTTGGGAGATTCCACTTTCAGAAGACCCTTCACATTAACCCCTTGCCGCTTTAGAAGTGCTGAGAAACATCAAGTGAAATTAAATGATAAGAGAATTACAGTGGAGAAGACCTGGATAATCGTTAAGACAAGGAATTTTCGGAGGCAAAATATATATATATATATATATATATTGCTTATGAGTTGAATTTGAAAGTGAGCAGAATTGATCTGCCATATGAATTACTTACCAGCAACCTTTCCTCTACCATCCTCGGATACTGTCACATTTGTCGAATGTGGCCAATTGTCAAATTTTGAGCGGAACATCACTGTCTCAAATCCCTCAATTACTCGGATTACATGAGATTTGGATCTATCAAGGCTGTGCAGTAATTCCTATATAGCGAAGGAGAGTGTAAGACAATGGAGAAGAATATGGACAGAAGAAAGCAAGATTAAAAACTCAAGCAAACAAAGCAACTAGAATTACATCAACGGTGACACTGGCAGCCCTCCTTTCCTCGAGAGAAGTATTTCTCCCCATCCAAACAAAGACTTCTGTCCCGCAGTCAAGAATATAGCATCTATATGTGTCTAGCAACTCCCTTGTCAAAGATTCAGCTTCAACAGGTTCGGCCTGTCCCTTCTCGACACTTGAAAAGAAAACAAGGCTTGTCAAAACTGACATGTACTAATTTTATGGTTCATCATTGCAGAACAATTATACTCATGAATATCATATTTCCTATCAGGAAATTTCCTTCAACTCTTTAGTAAGAAGGACAGTGGGATATCAGTGAAGATGTATATGCAGCACCGTGTATCAATGGGTTGCAGCAAGTATCTATACAACCAATCCAAGAAAGAGTAGAGATGCTAAAGTTATGTACTCTTTTGGAACATCTATGCTGAGACCAACATTCAAAGAGAATAAAGAGAGGGGGAATAAACATCCATCAACATATTTAGCTTGTGGGTCGGTTGTAATTTTTAAAATAATGTATTACGAATCCCATAAATCAATATTTTTCTATGCAAAAAACTATTGAATAGAATACAAGGGCACATTTGGTTTATATTTTAGTTTTCTGTTTTGAGAGTCTGTTTTAAGATGGGCTAAAAACATGTTTGGTTTCTCATTTTGAAAAACTATTTCTCAAAACAGAAAACTAGAAAATACGTTTGGTTTGAAATTTTGAAAATTGGTTTATGGAATTTCATTTCATGAATTTTGATTATTCATTAAAAAAATAAAAAATTTATGTTAATATATTATCAAGTAATATATACATTTTAAAGTTGATTAATTTTACAATATTTTTTTTCGTTACAAAAGTAAAATAAATAATAAATAATAAATTGAGTTCAAAATATAGAAAATAAAAATAAAAATTAATAATGTGGACTCATAATTTTTATTTCTGTTCATTTAAATATTTTCTTAGAATTTTTATGTAAATCTTGGACTTTTTTATTTTTTATTTTTCTAGAATTTTATTTTTTTTAGAATTTTAGATTTTTTTTATGATTTAGAATATTATATTTTCATTTTTTTAAATTTACAATTTTTTAAATTTATTTAAAGAAAATTTTATTTAAACACTTGTTTTCCATATTTTGAGTATTTTAAGAAATTTCACTATGTTTTAAGTGTTCTATTATAAATTTGACCTCGTTTTCAAAAAAGTATTTTAAAAAATAACATACCAAACACATTTTCAACGTTTTGCAAAACTGAAAAATAGCAAGCCAAACGCACCCTAAACTTCTTATATCTCAATTTGAGTCTTTGAATGCAATAAAGCATGAAGTATATAACTAATCAATTAACAAATATTGTAAAAAAATCATCTTATAATGAATGTGAGTTCTACGCAAGGAAGAGACCCGAGAAAGCAATATGAATAGCAGAAAATAATTACCAGAAAAGCTTAGTAGGAACATCATCAGTGCTCCTAGGCTCATCAGTTGTTTTCCTTGGAAGTGGAGCAAAACCACCAAACAAACCCCAAAACTCACCAGTGTCAGCATCAGCCATTAATTTTCCATCCTCTGCAGTGGAGAGAAAGAGGCTATGATGCAATGGCTATTTAAGAATTCACATCCAAAGACTCAATTAGCAGTGTGCTTACCAATGGCTGCTACTTCACATTTTCCATCATGATATGTATCTTTAATGTACTGAACAACTTCGAGTGCTTTAGCTCTCTCTTGAATACACGAGTTGGAGCCATTGAACTGAAAAATTTTAGACTTTGTATCGAGAATAAAGATGTCATCATGATTGAGTGAAGATCGAGTAAAAGACACCTGTACAAGATATAAGCTTTTAGTAAAAATATTTTTATAATGAACCGGTAACAGGAAGAATGAGAAGAACTTAAAACTTACCTCTTTCACATGAACAACATGCTTTCCTTTGCATACATACAAGCGGGTTTTATGATCTTCAGCCTCCACATGTTTGAAGCCTGAAGCAACTCCACCTTCTTGAGGTATTATACATGGCTTAAAATAGGAAAGAAACTTCTCTGTTTCATGCCCTTGTACTTCACGGTATTGAACAGCTCGTCCCCCAAGAGCTGCATCTAATTCAATAGTCTTGATGGCTGCAGTGCCAGCTTCATCCTACATACAGCAGCATTTCGAAATCAAGTAATAATGTGTACAAATTCTATGTTGATAAATTTTGGGTGGGGGTGAGGGAGAAACTTACTTGACTAGTATCTTTTCCAAGCCAATAATGTATATCATGATGCAGGGCACCACTTTTCAGGGCAGTGGTCTGCAGAAAGAAGAATAGAAGTTTCACTGAAATAAATAGGTCCAACATTTCACAGCAAATAAAATGAGACCGAGTCTTCAATTCAAAGTAACATTCAACAAATGAAAAGTCCTCTGATTAATGTTCAACAATGCTAAAAACAATGGACTGGGCACTGGCCAGAAAACTTGTGCCAAAAATATTTTGGTTTGGACTTTGATTAGATAGAGGCAGAATTGGGATATATTATATATTTGGGACCCCACATTATTGCACTGTATATATAGAGTGTTTAAAAATATGTGCTCAAGTCTCACATCTGTAGAGATAGTTCTCTCATGCCCAACTAACTACGTATGCCAGGGGATGAACCGGATTTCACCCTAATCAAATAAAATGAATTATTGTTTTCCCCTTTTAATTTTTCAGGTAATAAACGAATTCTGAACCTTATTGTATGAAATTTAGTTGATGCAAAATACAAATATAAACAATGGAACACGGAAAACTTTGAAATTGGCTACGATACAGGGGACAACTTCACATGTGATTTGCATACATAACTCATCCCCCCTTCCACAGACATAAGCATGCTCTTACATCTTCTTGAGTCAATATGCTAGTATAGCTTCTATCTGATTGGGGCAGAATTGTTCCCCACGAGACTTCTAATTCAATGTATCATCGTGGTTAGGATAAAAATCCGACATGACACTTCACATACCGAACCACAACTTTTAGTGCCTTCTGGATTGGCTGGACAGAGGACAATTTGTTAATTGCTAAAATGTAAATTATTACAAGAATTGTTATAGGCTACATTAATTCAGCACTGCAACAACAACTAAGTCTTATTCACATATTTTTGGGGTTGGTTGCATGAATCCTTTTTCTCCACAGCAGCTGAAAATTCTCAAGACAACAAAAAGCTAATTTGACAAGAAGCAACACAGATAGAGATCCAGAATGAATATGGGTGCAATTATAAATTCTGAATAAGAAATTAAGTAGCTTATAATACTAGGGCGTGGATCAGCTGAAAATTACTACTATAAAATAAGCAACACAAACAAAGAAATGCAGGATGACTTAATGAGATATGTTACTTGGAACTCTAAAATTAACTTTTACAGTTCTATCCTAGTCACAACAACGAAGTAAAAAAGGCTAATTGTTAGAATGCAAAAAAAGTCACCATGATAAAATCACCTTAAGCATCACATAGGAATCGCCTCTATAAAATTTGCCATGTGAAGACTTTGGGACTGGGACCGATTTGAAATTTTCAATCCGCCATATCTCAATACCACTATGCAAAGTCAAGGAGCTTAAAGAACAACTTTCTTTAAGAGTATACACAGATTCATGAAAATGGCAAATGTAACTGCAGTAACATTAGCAACACATGCAGTTGCTATTGGTTACTTTTTGCAATTGAAAATTTTCTCCTAACAGGCACTACTTTAAATCTAAAGAAAATTCATAAGGATACGCCTTCTGTCCTGCCCCATGGAAAGCTGGATCCAAATCTCTCATTGAGACAGACATATTTTGTGCCTGACAAGTTCAAAGTTGCCTATATTCAACTTTTACCTAAAACAAGACTGCAAAAATCTTCAATGGTCATTAGATGATTACGAAAAAACAGAGAAGGAAAAAAACCATACGAAAGGAACATTTATAATGCTAAACAGATTAAGCATCAAACATGTTGGAGACAATACATTGTCTCCTTAACTAACATGGGATGTCACTCAAAGAGTGATGAACTTATAAACCGAGAAGCCTGAGTAAAACACAAATATAAGCAAGAACAAAGAAATATAATTAAAAAAATTGAAAACAGAAACAGGAATAATATTGAGGCTTGCAGTTAAGTAAGATATCATGCTGACCTAGTGTGAAATGCCTGCAATAAGCAAAAATTTAAGATCAAAGACAGTTACACAAATACCCTCTAATCTTTTCAAAGATTACAGATGCTCCTGACGTTTGTTTTGAAAAGAAGATTCCCTGTTTACTGTTGTCAAAGCATTTACCATAAAAAAATGTTCAAGACCTTGTAGAAAAAGAAAAAAGAAAAAAAAAAGTTTATATTGTTAAAAGGAAGAACCAGTTGTGAAAACAAAATGTCTCTGTAATTCTTAGAGAGGGAGTACTTGTGTACCAAACTTACAATCAACCACTTCGGGGTGTCTCAGTAACCATCTCTTAATATTACTCAACATTGCTCAGCAAAGATAGAATGCTTAGGATTCTTGACTTGAACATAGTTGTAATTCCCAATGTTAGAAAGCAAAAAAAGCTCCACAGATGCTAAAGAGAAAAATCTCCTACCTAAAGCTTAATCGTAATCACAGTGTCCTACTAACAAATATATGAAAGTCTAACTCTTTCATTTGGAGAATTAGCCTATTATTTACCCTTAAAAGAAACCACAAAAACCGAATTTGTGATATTCCACTCATGGGAACAACTAATAAACTTCTGAAAGAACACCATCTGAGCCCATATCATTTGTAAGACCAACAAATTGCACCTTCAAAATCATTCTCCATGCTTCAGGTTGTTCTGAGATTGTCTTGCACAACTCTCTCTTCGAAATGCATTCCCCTATCCCATGTAATGTTCTCAATCTATCAAGATTTTAGCTTCCCTCTATTTGTCACGCTTTCATGTCAATTTGGATGGAACATTATGCCCCACTTGGTTCTTTCAAAACATGCTAATTATGTGCTGAATATAGTGTCCCTCTGTGCAGAGAAAGTGCAATAAGCTGGTACAAACTTCACTTTGGGGCTGAATGAACCATCTAAAATCACAAATTTCTTATAGTAGTCCCAAAATAAAACTCAACTCAATAGCTTTACATTTGCAAATAAAATAGATGCAAGGAAATCACATTTCACCTCTTGCAAGAAACAATTTCTTTCAACTCCTCCCCCAAGACAGGAAGTGGGTCGGGAGCAAAAAATTTTAAGTAAACTGAAAATCAGGTGACAAAGTTGTAAATCAACTGACAGAAAGCAAAATTATATTCATCGTGTTATTTCCACCTGCCAATATCTTCTTCAATTGCAGAAGCCATTCTAACAACCTATGAATATGCAGGGGATTCTGTCAAAGATCTGACAACAGGAGATTATACGCCATCAAGACAGCCTGGTATTCCATGTCAAGGCAAAGAAAAAGAGACAACAGCCTTTATCACACCCCTCAACTAGCAGCCTTTGCACCAAGAAAGACAGCCCTTGTCCCTTTCCTTTTCAATTCTGCCTCCTTTGCTTTGTTCCAAGGGAGTCCAAGGCAAAGTGGTTCGTATGCCTACTTTACATACTTGGCGAATGGGACGGCCAAAAGGCTTGGGAGTCCTGTAGGGCTATTGTCGCAACCAGGTTAGATTTTTTTATTTTATCTCAGTCATCCTAAAAAAGGTCAAACTCATTTAGTATAGAAAGAAAGATACAGGTTTCAGGTTTGGATCGAAATGGAATCCTGAAAACAGGGGCTAGAGTATTAAACTTGTTTTCTTTTGATAGACGACACCCATTGGCTACAAGATTATTCCTCATCCGCAATCTAATAGATAGGCCGATTCCCATTTCCCTCAGCTCACAAATTTCTGTTTTTCCTTTCATTCAATTCAGTGATTTTGAAATTTTAAATCCCAAATTCAAAGAAAAGAAAGAATTCCCCGGTCCCCAGATGCAAGAATTACAAAAGTGCATAGGAATTACAAAGTTACAATATGCAAAGCATCATACATTCAAATTAAATTAATTCTCCCCAGAACATAGGAATCCATTCCCAATAAACACACGTAACATCGCACACACCCCAACGCAAGTATCCATCACAAAACATTAGAATTACAAAGCAAATGGAGAAAAAACAGAAGAAGAGAAAGGTGGTAGATTTCAAGTACGCGAATTACCTTTCTCGATGAAATTAATTGGGAACCAAACTCAACCGAATTCAATCTAATCACAAAACTAATCTTTTATTTTACAAAAATTGTTTATTAAAAAAAAAAAGATTTAAAAAGGTGGGTTCTGAAGAATGGAGGAAAAAACGGAAAGTTTTGATACAGTGCTAATTAATTTTTCTTATATGTGAGAGAGCGAGTGAGAGAGAGAGGGAAAGTAGGAGAGGAAAGAGTGTGTGTGTGTGTGTTGGGGTGGAGGGAATGATGGTGAGTTGCCTGTCAGGCGTGCCTATCACTAACAGCAGTTTAAAAAGGATCACCATCATGACCTGTAAAGATTCAATTCAAATAAAGAAAAAAAAAATTGAATTTTTTGACAGAATAATATAATGATTAATTAATATCTGCTTAATTAATTCTGTCAGCTTTTAGGGTTAAAAGTGAAATTTGAGGGGTGTGTTTTGATTCACATTATTTTGAAATAATATATTCTGAAATAGTAGATTGATGGAAAATGTGTGGTTGAAGAAAAAAAGAAAAATTATTGATATGATGAAAATTATTATGGGCGTGTCTGATTCCGATTTTCAACAGGGTGAAATTACTCTCACACACATTCAGCCCATTTTATGAAAATGTTACTGTTGAGTGGTCCAACAGTTTAAAACTCATTTTTAATCCAAATTTTCAATGGTGCCGACGGCCCTATTTTATTGAAAAATGTGGTTGACAATGAGTAGAAGAAAGAAAGTGAAAATTTTAATGTGTATCAAACATGGGCTAAAAATGGAAAGTTCTTTAATTGATAAGCTTTTTACAGGAAAAAACAATCGAAAAAATTGGACAAAATATGAATTTATAATGAGTCTGCTTGATTAATCTAGTAGTTTACCATCAGATTTCAGGTTTAAAAACTTTATAAAGTAAAAAAACAAAAAAAAAACGCATAAAGGTGAAAATTGAAAAAATAAAAATAAAAAAATGGAAAGTTCTTGAATGGATACGCTTTTTACGGCGATAATTCATGGGTGGGTGGGGGGGAGGGGTTTGGAGATTATATTCTTGCACTAAATTAGTAAAACGAAAAAAAGAAAAATCCATTTATTAATGAAGATGGTCCGAGGAGAGAATGAATATTCATGGTGGGCGAAAGGGCTAACTTCTGATTAGAGATGGAGTAGAAACGGAAAGGTCGGTCACCGGCCACCATCCAGGCATGACCTTTAGGCCAAAAAGAGTGTTCTAAAATGCAACACATGTGCAAAAAATTTCATTTGATTTTAATTTGAAGTTTTTTAAAAACTTTATCTATACTAAAGTTAAAAATGACTTTATTCGATAAAAAAGTTAAATAAGATTCAATTACGGTGCTATTTACTTATGTAATTACGATCTGAGACTCATAATTTTCTTGAAAACTTCGAAAGCATGTATGAATTTTAGATGTTTGATATGTATAATTTTAATTATTAAATAATTTTTAAAATGACTAAAAAAATAAAATAATATTAAAAATATAAGAAAACGTTTTTTTATGCATAGGCGTCACTCAGACTCGAAATTTCGCCTTCACGTATGCCTACGTTTTACGTTTTTTAGAACATTGCTTATAAGTAGATTCCTAAACCTCTTAGACAACCATTATCCCAAAAAAATCTTTTTTATACATACTCATTTTCAATCATATATTTACATAATATAATATTCAGCATGTAAACCTGAAACTTTTTCTTACTTTCGAATAATACATTTTCCAAAAACTCACTATTCAAAATTTTATTTTTATCAAATAAATAATGGCCATCAAACAGGGCCTAAGGACGTGTTTGGTTGTTGCTTAAATGCTATAAAGAAGCAAATGTTTCCGTAATTATTTGTGGTTATATTTAAGGAACGTTATATGGAAGCTTCGATGGACATTCGATGTACAAGCGACACTCTCTAAAGAAGCGTTGTCACATCTACCAATCTCATTCCAAAAAGAATAGGAATATCGTCCCGCTATAAAATTAATCGAAACCCGGAATTTGGTGGTTTCTTTTGTAGCATTCGAACATAGCCAAACGACTATGATTTTATACGATTGGCTCTTTTGTCACGAGTACTCCTACTTCTGTCATGCCTTTCTTGAAGGCTTGGGAAAAATATGTTTTTTGTGAATACTTTTTTATTTCGATCTTGTTTGGAGCTTATCACGGAAATGCATATTGTCTTTCTTTTCTTGCTTTCAAGATATGTTGTTTTTTAGACTTTATTTGACATAAAAAGGGAAAAGTATTGTGTAGAAGTAAATGACATGTTTGATGTATATTTTTTATAATAAATTGTATGAAAAGATTGTCTTAAATAAGTTGTGCTTAAAAGCATAGAAAGGTTATGAATTTATATGTAAATAACTATTTTGTGAGAATGTAATTGAAAATAAATTTTAAAGAACACGTAATAAACAAGCGAAATGAGTTGTTTTATTTATAAAAAACAAATAATTTATTAAAACGTGTTATTATAAATTTTAAATGATCTTAAAACTCCGCCAAACATGCATAGAATACTTCAGTCGTACTACAGTAAAATCTTGATACATGAATATCCGATATATTAATAATCTCGCTTAAATGATAAAATTTTTTTGTGCTGATTTGGACCGGTTTACTAAATTAATAACCTCATTAAATGTATAAGATAATAATTCTTTTAGATAATTTAAGGACCAACGAATATATAAAATAATAACTGCTAAATTTAATAAAAGTCCATACTAATATAAATTAACAAGTTTTTAATTTGACAACACTTTCTTCAATGCGCTTCTTTTTCGAGATATGCATCTGAAGTCTTTTGCTATTTATCTGCACTCAAATCAAACTTAACTTCATTACTAATTTATTACAATGCACATACTACATTGGCATTTTCTTTTTCATTTTTTACAAAGTAATTATTTAAGTTTATGATCGCTTGAAATGCATATTTTAAATAAACAGTTGGTAAAACATATCTATCATCTTGACCATGATCATAACTGATAGATATATTGAGTACCTCTTGAATAATATCCTCATCTATAAGAGATTACATCATCGCATCATTTTCATTAGGATAGTTTAAAATGTGCTCAACATCCATCAGATTTTAATAGCGTATACTAGAAATACTTTCTCACAATCCATTAGTTTCATCTTCATTAACTTTTGGTTCAGCGTTAATATCTTCACTTGATTGAATCTTGTAGATTTATTAACTCCTTTCAAGTGAGACATGATCATGGTAGAAAAATGTATGAAATTTGGAACGATTGGGGGTCTTGAGCTAAATCTAATTACCGTAGAAATTGTGTTCCATGTGTATATGAAATAACTTGAACAATTAATTTTGTAAGATATTAAACTTTGAAATCAACACATATATATTAAATTTTAAATTTCACCAATTCAATATTTTTTTAAAAAAAATCTGGTAAATATAACATATAAAATATTATATAAATTAATATATTAATTTATCGTTAAATTAATAACATATCTAAAATAATAATTTTTTCTGATCCCAACATTATTTTTTTGAGAAGTGCTAGACGTACAACGTATTGTCAACCAACGTTGTGAATCGGTGTTGTACAAGTAGAATATTTGTATTTTTTTTATAGAGGTTTTACTGTGCATTGTCAGCGAATTTTGTAAAGGAGCTTGTACATATCCAGACTTGACATATTTTCATTGACAATTTGAAGAAAAAAAAAAAGAAAAAGTCTACTTGTACATCAACTTTTGTACATCGGAGTGTACACCCCCCTCACATGAGGGATGGGACCCACTACATAAAATATTTTTTTATTTAAACGGGTCTCATCCCCATGTGAGGGGGGTGTACACCCCGATATACACACCGATGTACCGGTAGCAAAACCGAAAAAAAAAAGCTAATTAGAGACTATCAGTTTACCGCTTATTCCTATTCCAAAATACTTTTCACCGGCTGTCCAGTTTTCAAATGTGGGACCGACAGTGGGAAATGGGTCCGGGAGACCACGCTTAGGGTGGTGGCATTTGGGGAGGATCCCATTGGGTATTTGATTGTGCGGATTCATTACCTGTCCAAATTGCTATTTTTATGGAGAAGAAGAATATCATATAATTGATGAATGTTGATAATGATTGGCTCAAAACTCAGGTCATTGTCATCACTGAAACTTTGAAAGTAACAGAATAATTTTAAGTAGATATCTATGTAATATGAATTGACTATTCGGAACTATACTTTGGATTGAAATAAATTTTTGATCTTGAAACATGCAAAAATGCTATTTGTGCCAAGTCTAGTGACAAGAGTTGTTGACAAAGTGACGTGTAGGATGGAGATAAAATGACATTGAACGTCTGTGATTTTATTTTACACCAAGCTGAGGGCGTCAAAATAAAAAAAAAAATTGGGAAACAAAAAATCTTTGTCTGGCTCTCACCATTTTCCCCAAATCAATCTCCTCCTCCAAACCCATTTCCTCCCAATTTAAAATTACACAGCCGATATTTGAACAATCCAACCTCCATTGCGCGGTTGATGAGGCAATACAGAGGCAGAAATTGGACTGCAAGATTAGGCTGAAATTTCCAATGAATTCACGTGTTTCTTCCACTCTAGCCATATTCTCCATCTCCGGAATCGAGTCACTACAAATGACGGTATGAATTTCTATGTTAATATTTTGGATTTGGACTGGTATTTCTTAATGTTGTTTGTTGTTGCTTATGTAATTTACCTATCAAGTCGCACTTTATCGGATTAGTACTGTAGCTTCTCTCATGCTTGTTGATGTTAGATATGCATTGAATGTAATCAAGTCTTTCCATGTAAGCAAATTCTCCAACATATAAGAGGCAATGAAAAATGTCTATGTAGCTAATTGGAAAGAGATATATTATAAAGTTTCCCTGAGGAATTCAACATGAACAAGTTTGGTGAAAGGGATAGGGACAAGCTTGTTTTGTTTACATAAAAGACTTATGATTTTTTCACGCACGTTCCATGAATAATTCTTAAGACTGTCAATAATTTCAAAAAAGGTCTCCTCCTTCATGAAGTGATGCACTTCTCTCCGCTTGAGTCTCCATTTCCTATGCACTAACATTGTTTAGGTATTTTAAAATAGGAAATTGAGTTGTGAACTTGCTCCTAAATATGTGACATTTTAAAAGTAGATGTATCTTAATGGTATGTTCGACTCACATATATGATGCATTTTTTTGGATTGATTTTATATTATTTTTGACAACATTGATTATCTGGTTCAATGAATGTGATCTCTCAAGACAAAGAAATCATTATTTAAGCTATGTTTAAACATCCACACTACATAGAATGCAATCTTCGACATCAGCATGTAGTTTAAACTCCTCAGCTTTTTGGATTGGAATAAACTCATCAGCCTCTTGCAGGATGATCCAAATATAAAAGATGTTTTGTCTGTTGAATCCGAAAATGAGAATGTGGAGGACAATGTGAATGTCGCAAATGATGAAACATTAGAAGGAAATGGAATCAATGTGCCTGAAATTGGTATGCAGTTCAAGGATGAAAAAGAAGTGTATGATTTTTAAGCAAGATATGCTATGCAGTAGGTTTTTCAGTTAGGAAGAAGAGTTCGACGATGGATGATGACGCTGTTTTGAGATTTGTCACGTTGACATGTAGTAGGGAGGGACGAAGAATTAGTACTACAAGCACTTCTTTGAAACCACAACCAACAATTTAGACGGTTTGTAAAGCTAGGATCTCTGCATCGTTAGATATACATGGTTACTAGAAAATTAACACGGTCCACCTTGACCACAATCATAAGACGAGTCATACTAAGTCCAGGTTGTATCGATGCAACTGAATCTGAGAGCATACGTGAAACGAAAGCTCGAAATGAATGATGTAGCAAGAATACCATTGCACAAAAGTTTTAACTCCGTATTTGTTGAGGCTGATGGCTACGAGAACATGACTTGTGTTGAAAATGATTGTCGGAATTATATTGAATAAGTAAGACGACTAACACTTGGTGAGGGTGATGCAGCTGCAATACAGTCTTACTTTTCTGAAATTCAATCCCGTTGCTCCGAGTTTTACATTAGTATTGACTTAGATGATGATTCGCGTTTGAAAAATGTCTTCTGGGCTGACAATCGGTGCAGACAAGCATATAAAGAGTTCGGGGATGTTGTGAATTTTGATACAACCTACGTTACTAATAAGTATGATATATCCTTCATCCCTTTTGTTAGCGTGAATCATCACAGGCAACCAACGTTGCTTGGTTGTGGTTTGCTATCGAATGAGAACACAAATACATTTGTGTAGTTTTTCAAGACATGGTTGAAATGCATGTATAGTCAAGCTCCGTATGAAATAATTAAAAACATAGATGGTGTCTTTGGCACATATTGAAAAAATTGCTCGAAAAGTTTGGATATCAAGTGGATAAGGCTTCAATCTTTTCGGATATACATGTATTGGTTTATGATTCACAATTTGTCGAAGAATTTGAGGAAGGTTAGAGAGTGATGATTGATACATATGACTTAAGCGATAACGCTTGGTTATCCGGATTGTACGAGAATAGAGGTCGTTGGGTGCCATGTTTTTTGAAAATAACTTTTTGGGCTGGTATGTCGACAACGCAAATAAGTGTAAGTATGAACGCCTTCTTCGACGGTTATGTACATTCGAAGATATCGTTGAAGCGGTTCGTCGAACAATACGAGCGAGCCCTGTGAAATAAGATAGAAAATGAATTCAGGCTGATTTTAGGTCTTTTTCTCAAATTATACCGTGTGCAACCACGTACGAAATGGAAAAGCAATGTCAGGAATTGTACACCCTTTCGAAGTTCAGAAAAGTTCAGGTCGAGTTTACGTGGAAGGTTTACTGTGACCTCATCTCTACTTCAGAAGGACATTTGGGGACAACGTATCAGGTAATTGAGGACGTCGTTTGTGACGAGCGACGACGGAGAAAAAAATTTCAGGTGTCATTTAATCGAGATAACTATGTAATCATCTGCAATTGTCACCTATTCGAATTTCGGGGTATAGTATGTAAGCATGCGATTGCAGCGTTGATACGTAACGAGGTGATCGTGATGTCGGATCGATATATACCGAGTAGATGGATGAGGAATGTTAGCAGAGCACACACTCTGGTCGCCATGAATTATGTTGATATGGTTAGTACTCCGGACAATTAAGGCATGACGAGATGTGTCAGACATTTACCACGTGGTGACCTTGCAGCGGATGATGAAGGGAGGTATCGTACTGTCATTTAAGTTGACGAAGTCAAGTTCCGATAGTAATACCAATTTGTAGTGTTTTGCATCTCAAAATCAAAGCAGCGGGACTGTGAGGGATCCTATATCGTCGAAGAAAAAGGGAGCCTCGAAAACAAAACAGAGAAAATGCTCATTGGAGGCGAGCGCTAAGAAGTCAAAGGTATATTCATATGATTCAACGTTTTTTTCCACTTTGTTTTATACAGCAATACCAATTTTGTTCTCGTGTACATGCAGGTGAGATTGAACAGCATAACAGGAAAGGTTTCGCCAGCTCCTTAACATAGAGGTGGCAATTGAGTCAAACGGCTCGCCCCGCTCGGCTCATATTGTTCACGCCCACAAGCAACTCGGGCTCGTAAAAAAACGAGCTCGAGCACGAGGCGAGCGGGGGGGCTAGTATGATGAGCCGAGCCTACTCGACTTGTCACTGTAGACGAGCCGGCTCATGGCTCGTTTATCATTATATATATAAAAAAAATTTAAATGACGAGCCACGAGCCGAGCGGCTCGTGGCTCGTCCACTTTAAAAAAAAATAAAAAAAATGTTCAGTGACCGTTTTGGTTCTTACACTTTTTTTTTTGTTTCTATAAATACTTTCCTAAATCAAACTTTTTTTCTACCAATATCAATCTCTATTATCTCATTAT
>CAIGRS010254286.1:0-12148 GCA_903798395.1 Fraxinus floribunda
TTTTTTTCTTTTCAATTTGTCACAAATTTCTAGAAAAATAAGTATTTTCCATGAGAAGTTACATTAATCCTAGATATGAACTATTGGATTCATTTGCTTTCATTATCTATTAAGTAATGACAAATGATTTTGAAAAGAAATGAATAAAATGAAATAGAAAAGTCATTAAAAATATAAAATTAACTACATACTTCTAATTTATAAGAAAATCATATAATTTCATTTCGAAAAATTTAATCTCATCCAAATTTGTGAATTGATTATGCTCTTCACAATTCTCGATTGAAGGGAATTTTTATTTTTTATTATTTTTTTTTTGAAATCTTGTTTTTGTTGATAAGTTGTGTTTAATAGTTACTGTTATATATTTGATTCAAATGGATTACATTTTTCAAACAATTAGTGGATACTTGTTGTAAAATTATTGTAGCATTTTAAAATCAAATTTATATTAAGGCCATGTTCGGTACAGCTAAAAATCCAATTAAAATTGAAAATATGGCCGTTATTGGTCCACTCGTCTAATAAAAGTCAAAACTAATTTTTAAATTTTAATCCGATTTTAATCTTTACACGCCCTTATTGTTTTGTGTTTCTCAAATATGGTGTCAAGACCTACTTAAAATATTTTTATAGATAAGTTTGCAATGGTAGTTATGTATTGACAATGTCATTAATGGTAGAATAAGTTCTTTACAAAAATTGTGGTTGAAGTAGAAGAAGATGATAAAAAAAATATGGTGAAATCCTATTTGTATTAATGACATGTAGATATGGGAGATGCTATAAGATTCGTATAGAAAATAGTTCTTGTACAAATAGGGACCACTATTTTTAATTCCAATA
Source organism: Fraxinus floribunda (assembly GCA_903798395.1). Lineage (NCBI taxonomy): Eukaryota > Viridiplantae > Streptophyta > Magnoliopsida > Lamiales > Oleaceae > Fraxinus > Fraxinus floribunda. The sequence goes on from CAIGRS010254286.1 coordinate 847, forward strand.
AAATGCTAAGATTATAAATGATGAAGAAGCATATTGAAGTAAATCAAGGGAAAAAAAAATAGAGAATAATGAAGAAATCGGATTAAGTGAGAATCTGGCCGAATAAAGAGGCAATTGAAGAGAAATGGAAAGAGTTGTAGAGAACACACGACCATAAACTGGCGATTGGCACTGACGACGACTATTTGAGCGGATGGAGGAGCAGGTGCAACGACAATCAAATACGAAGAGGAAGTTCGGGTTTTAAGCCTAGACAGAGAACGAGTGAATGTATAGAAGTGTTAGATTTCATTTTTTTCAATTACACAATACACAGGTCGAGTCATGTGAGTTTAGGTAAATTTTCGTGTGTCAGCTAGGTTCGATGGATTTTTGGTCATTTTTATTCTCAATTGGATTCGGTTTGTGACCCGTGGATATGGATGTCAACAAGCCGGCTGAAACTCGAAGCTTAGGCTTCACTCGAGTAAAAATTGTTCGAGCTTTTTTTTTTGTCCAAGCCGAGCTTTTGCTAGGGCAAAAAATTTAGACTCGACCCGAACTTTCGGCTTGAGGCTCTGGCTCGTGTTACGGGCCATTTTCAGCCCGTCAAATTAAATGAAAAAATAGCATTGCTGCCTTGTGCAGACGACAACAGCAACATCTTTGACCTTTATTCATAATTTCAAAGGCTATGTGCCAAATTCCTATAGGCCAACACAATTTATTAAGACTAAATTTCTTGTATTAAGAGTCTATTTGGTAGAGTTCAAAAGTCGATTAAAATTGAAAATATAATCGTTGTTGGTTCCCACTCATCTAATAAAAGTCAACAATAACGGCTAGTTTTTCAACTTTAATCCGATTTTAATATTTACCAAACACACTCTTAGAGTGGAATTAAAAAGTTTAACAAGGGTATTTTGGTCAAAATTAATAGCAAATGGACATTGAACAAATTTCGGATACTTTTGTATGTGAATGAATATAGACACTTCTTGCAATATCTTCTTGAATTATGCTACATGTACAGTGTTTAGTGGACTGTAAATTTTACGGCTCACACTACATTTCCCCCATCTTCTTTAGGGAATTACCTTTTAAAAAATCATCATAACACGAGTGCTGAATAAACTCAGGGAATAGTTTCTTGTGCATGAAAATTTTGACTAGAATAGTACAAGCATATTTATGGATAACCTAAAACCAAATTTCAGCTCATCAGCTTCAACTACCTGGATCATGAAATACCCCCAATCCCCTCGAGCTAATACGAAATCGTTTGCACAAACAATAAATTCCGCAACTGTTTCCGCCTAACTATCAATATTTATTCTAGACACCAATCCACCCACCCAATCTCCATTCGGGGGAGTTTTTTTTTTTTTTTTATATATTCATTTGCTTGCTCGTTTGCACAACCCACATGCAATAACTTAGCTAAAAAATCCAAGCCTTTTGTTGTATTTATTGATAAGTACTATTTTACTCTCCTAGAAATTAACTCCCATCAAATTCTTAGATCCGTCACCCATGGCGGAGTGTATATTGGAACAGCTCAAATCCCAGCCCACATGGCTTTTTCCGCTACTAGCACTCGGGTTTTTATCGCTATTCAAATGTTCATTCACCATTCTGACTTGGGTCTACGTGAATTTTCTCCGACCCGGAAAGAATCTCAAGAAATACGGATCTTGGGCTCTGGTCACCGGCCCTACTGACGGCATAGGCAAAGCCTTTGCTTTTCAGTTGGCCCGGAAGGGGCTGAACCTGGTTCTTGTGGGTCGGAACCCGGATAAGCTCCGGGAAGTTTCGGACTCAATTAAGTCCAAACGAGGGACGACCCAGATCAAGTCTGTGGTGGTTGATTTTTCGGGTGATTTGAATGATGGAGTAGGAAGAATTAAAGAGACAATTCAAGGACTGGATATTGGGATTTTAATCAATAATGTTGGGGTTTCTTATCCTTATGCAAGGTTTTTCCATGAAGTAGATGAAAAATTGTTAAATGATTTGATTAAGGTTAATGTTGAGGGCACTACAAAGGTTACTCAAGCCGTTTTACCTGGGATGTTGGAGAGGAAAAGAGGGGCTATTGTTAATATAGGGTCTGGTGCTGCCATGGTAATCCCTTCTGATCCTCTTTATGCTGTTTATGCTGCCACCAAAGCGTAAGTATAATTTCTGTAATGCTTTTTTTATTTTTATTTTTCTGTTTTCTTGTTTTATTTTGGTGGATTTCTTTATGGTAGACTGGATTTTTAGGAGGATAGAGAAAATTAATAAACATGAAAAGATCTGGCCTTTTCCCTTTTCGCTGGTTTGGGAAATTCTGAATACAGGTCTAGATTGTTTGTACACACACACTTTTAGGATGCTAGGATTCAAGTTTTTGGTCGGTAGGGTGGTAAAATATAAACTGAACTTTGTAGACAAATTGGAACTTACATACAATTTAATTCAGAAAAGTAGATATTTTCATCCATTTTTAAAACTAGTTTTTTCTAGGGAGCTTAATGATATATTGAGGCGCGATGTACATGGTACTTTTGATTGAGTTGTAAAAGAGATTATCTTGACTGACCAGCTCTGTGGATTTGTACTTGTGATTTAAGGTACTCCACATCTTGTTACATAACAAGAGATTTAGCAAATTATTTGAGTCGGATAATTATGGATGTGCTCATGGGTGAATATAAATGGTCTATTTTGTTCTGAACAACATTGAATAAGATTGGTTGGTTTACTTTCAGATATATTGATCAGTTCTCAAGATGCCTCTATGTGGAGTACAAGAAAAGCGGGATTGATGTGCAGTGTCAGGTATCGCTCTGAACCCAGATTCAGTTGTGTGTAAAGTGTAGTAGAATTTCGTAAGCATTCTGTTACCTGTTGGATGCTTGTGTTGTGAGGGATGTCGTCCTTGCATTAACTTGACTGTACATGGCCACTTTCTTTTTATGGATTAAAGCCTAGCCCAACCCGAGACACAATGAGGAACAAACTATAACAGAAAGAAAAACACAAACAGTAACTTAAGACATTTACGGTGGTTAAATTTGCAATCGAGGGAACAAGAACAGTAATTAGGCTCCACACTTGTCAATAGTCTTTCATTTATCCTTCGAGGTGAATGAATGTTTAATATGAAGAAATGAATGAAGCTTTGAGTTATGAATAGGCACTGTACTACGCAATTTATCTTTGTTCTATTCATTTTTTTATTTTTTAATTTCAATTCTTGTAGTCTGATACTTTTGATATTTGTGTAACTTCAAACTCTATCTAATTCACATTGAATAGCTTATTTCTATAAATTAAATCCTTGTGGCCTTTCGGCTGGAGAACTATATTGTCTTGACATGCCTATGCTCTAATTTATTTTGTTGGACTGTATGGGTTCTACTTGTGCGGTGGGGGTAGCATTTTTTGTGTAGACAAGACAGAGGGGTGTGTCATAAAACAGTATAATCTCCTTCATAATAGTGTAAAATCTATATCGACAAGTGGACGTAGCACTCATAGTGAGGGTGAACCACTGTAAATCTACATGGTTACTTCGTGTGTTTCTGATTTCGATTTATTTATTATATCCTTTGAAGTTAGGGATTAAGGTTTAGTCTATAACATGTTTCCCAACAGACTTCGTGTTCCAGCCTTCTGCATGGAAACCAAAATATGGATTTGGATTGTAGTTTGAACCCCGTAAATGTCTGAAAGACAAGAATTTTATATGGAAAAACACTGCAACCTTGATGTAGTGTAATATTCTTGTTGCATCTCCTAAACTACCCACTCTTTGCAACCAAAAAGTTCTGGTACTGGAAATCTTCTCTTGTATTCTTCAGTTTCTTGTTATTTTATAAATGTAGGTCCCCTTGTACGTGGCAACAAAAATGGCATCCATCAAACGTTCCTCCTTCTTCGTACCATCGACAGATGGTTATGCTCGGGCTGCCCTTCGTTGGATAGGCTACGAACCACGATGCACACCGTACTGGCCCCACTCTCTTCTCTGGGGTTTGCTATATTCCTTGCCAGAGTTTCTTGTTGATGCTTGGCGTCTGAAGTTCTGCCTTGGGATTAGGAAGAGGGGACAACTCAAGGACTCGAGGAAGAAGGAATAGAAGTCCTGTTATAATCTCTCAGTATGTGTTACTTTTTCCAAGGGTCTATTTAGTTCACGACGATGTTTGAGATATGGGAATTTGAGGAATCGAATTCGAAACTCGTAATAAGTTCCATCTTTTTTGTGCTTTAATGTATTTTGTCTTGTGATGAGATCGCACTTGAGTTCAGCAGAAGTTAAGATACATAAGTATCAATATTCTTGTAACTCGAAGTTCTGAACTTGCCTTTTTCTCGTAAATATGTTTTAAGCGTGCTAATTTTCCTTTCGTGAAACATCCTTGAGGCAATTTTGGACAAGTCGGATTTAGAAATGAAAACTAGCCTGGGACTGGCTCCGATTTCCCCATGATATGGACATTGGCCGTAGAATGGCCATATCGGCCGGGTTGGTAGTTGCCTACCAAATGTAGGCCTGTCTAGTTTACAGGGTGGCCTGGTTGGCCGCCTCTAGCATGATGCAATTGGGTGAGTCCGTTCGAGTTATGCTCCTTATACTCTCTTAGGAGACTTATATGGATGGGCAGACAGAATATACATAGAGCCTGTTTGAGAGAGCTCAAAATTCAATTAAAATTTAAAATATAACTATTATTGGGTCTCACTCGTCTAATAAAAGTCAACAATAACGATTAGTTTTTTAATTTTAATTCGATTTTAATCTCTACCAAACACGCGTATAATCTAGGTAAAGCGATGGGAAATGCCCTCTTCATCTAAGCACGGTGCATATTGCCTCTAGAGTTTTTTAAGTCAAGCGAGGAGAGATCGCAAACCGAATTCACTTGTCAGTTGACTACACCTATCTATATTAGGCCTACTCACCTATTTTACCGAACCCTTGTGTGTTTCAGAGTACAAGCATGACTTTTATAAAGAATTATGCTTTTTGTACCCTTTGAGGTACACTTTGGTTTACCCGACCTCACCTCCTCCCTCACATGGAGTCGGGTCCCACATCCAATAAATGCGTGGGACTGGGACTCGACCCCCATGTGAAGGAGGGGCCGAGGCCGGGTAAACCAAGCAAGGTTGTTTTATAAATTAATAATCTCTACTATAGATTTTTCAGTCAGGACATTGGACCTATGGGATAAATTGATTGATTTAACGATCCAGTTCTAATCACATTAGGTCGGGATGATGTTTTCTACATTAAAAACAAGAAAAAGGATCTTCCAAAAACGTTCTATCCAAATGAAAAATAAGCAAACACTTTCTAATGGTGATGTTAATGTCTGAAAAATTGTCCCACCAAATAACTGTACATTACTCGAGAATTTTTTTTCAGTCACTGGCATTCAATCATCTGTCAAACCAAGACAAGTGCACCGAAGGCCATGAATTTAATGTTTTTGGCTTTCTATTTTTCCTATTCCGGCAACTATCATTTCAAGAATCATTTGTATATGTCGTGATTTCCTTTGGGGATCTAAGAAGCCTTTGGTAGCGTGGAGGGATGTTTGCCTACCAAAATATAAAGGTGGCCTTGGATTTAGAGACATGAAAGGATGGAATTCAACATTACTTGCTAAATTACTTTGGAATATTCATCAAAATGAGAATACACTTTGGATATGTTGGGTAAATCAGTTTTATTTAAAGGGGCAAGTATTTGGGATGTTTTGCCAAGGAAATGCGACTTGTTGCTGCTCAAAAAACTGCTAAAAATTAGACATTATGGTGCGCAGGCAGGTAGGCAACTATGGTAGTGTAGGGTGATCAGACAGTTTCGACAGTGCAGGCTGCTACAGCCAAGCTAACTACAGGGCCTATGAATTCTTCAGACAAGATGGAGTAGAGAGCAGCTGGACTACTGAAGTATAGAGACTGTACATCACATCGAAGCACTCTTTCATTCTTTGGTTGGGGACGCAATCAAAGTTGCTCACCAAAGACCGGTTACCGTATCTTAATGTTGACCCTACTTGTGTTTTTTGTGCATCACATGAGGAAACTAGTCATCATTTATTTTTTCAATGTCCCTTCTCTTCGTGTGTTTGGAAGAATATCAAGGAGTGGGTGGGCATTAGAAGAGCGATCACTACTATTGCTAGTGCATTAAAGTGGATCAAGAAGGAGGCTAGAACATCTTGGCAAAGTAAAGTCAAGAGGATTGCATTAGCGAACACCATCTACTACATCTGAATGGCAAGAAATGGGAGGATTTTTGAGGACTTGGGATTCCATGTCGATAGCATTATTAAACGAATCAAAACACACACATACAAATTTATATTCTCTTTGTATCCGAATGTTTTGATTCATTTTGAGTCATTAGCTATGGGCCATTAGTCCATTTCGTGATTGTTGTTTTGCCCGGGTATGCTCGGAGTATTTGTACATGAGGTTTTGATCTATAATAATTTACTTTTACCGATAATAATAATAAAAAAAAAAGTCAAAGTGCTCTGAAAACCAGATATTTCTGCACACTTGATGATGAGAAATGGCAAGGCATATGCATGGCAAATTCTTTCCTAAAACCGACGTCAAATTCTGATTTTTACACTCACGTAATTTGTGTCCTCGAAGATATAGTACAGGAAGATGTAGAATAAGGATACGGGTAGAGCTGAGCCGATGTATGAAAAGCAACTGGAAAAGATAATATAAATTCCAAAGGGATATAGCATATTTACCTTTCAGGACAAGTAGTGAAACTATTGATATGGCAGAATATCCTTCAAACATCAATCTTGTGACACCCGAAAGAGTAACCAACACTAATATCAAATATCACAATGCAATCTTTAATTATGTGAATAGGCAGAATCATAATCAAGATTATCCAATTCATTCTCCAGGCTTACAAGTAGAGAAATCTAAACGTCTCTATAAAAGTAACCTGAAAGATCAATTTAGTATGGAAGAGCCTCAACAACATTAGTTAACAAGAGCATTGTCGATACTACTCTCCTAGCATTGTTCGTGAATCTGAATATCTGCTACGTATAGCAATTTAACAAATTTTACCTTTAAGAACTTTGCATAAAGAAAAGGACCCTTCCTTGCTTTAAAGTGCACACAAATGGCAGTATAGGTACTAGCAGAATTTCAATATTCACTTGTGCAATCCTTCTTTCTGTGAAGTAAAAATTTCTTTTCTGTCGAATGGTTTACTTCTTCTAGGAACATCAGCTATACTACAAAATTCCGATAAATTTTTCCTGATCTGCACTTTTCTTTTTTTCTCCGGTGGTCGAGGGCCTAGTGTGCATACGTCGATTGTTGCCCCATATACCTCTGATGATTGGACTACTGAATCATAAGCCTTTGAAGAGAGAGCAAGGCCTTCATTCTGAGCCCTCAAATACAACTCATAAGCAAGTCTCGGTTTACCATCCTTGGCAAGCGCTTCAATCAACATTTCATAAGTAACCTCGTTTGGTGTTATATTTTGAAGTTTCATGCGCTGAAACCATTCATATGCTTCACTTCCAAAATCATTTCGTGTACATCCACTGATAATTGCATTGAATGTGACAACAGTTGGCTCGATCCCAACCGAAACCATTTCCCGGATGATGGAATCAACAATGTTGAATTTTCCTTGTCCAGCATAAATTGAAGCCATAATAGTATATGCATACAAATTTGGCTCAACGCCGACTTTAAGCATATGTTTCCAAACCTGAACGGCCTCCTCGTAGAGTTTTCCTTTCTCAAGAGCACTAAGCAATGCCCCGTAGGAGATTATTGTCGGTTTTTCACCTTGTTCGACCATTCTCTTAAATATCTGAACAGCAGCAGAAGTTTCTGAAGCCTTGGAACAGGCAACAAGAACAGAATTCCATTCCCGACTGCCGGGTTTAAGGCCTTTCTCTTCCATTTTGTTGAGCAACCTCAGACCCCATCTCCAAATTCCTCTTTTTCTAGCTGCACTCAGAAGTATATTAAAATGAGAGACAATCAGTTCATAGGACATGTTATTTGGTTTTGGCCCTTTGTCCAACAAATCCTCATAAATTTCAAGAGCTGCCCACCATTTCTTCGCCTTTCCCATTAACCAAATGACATGATTGCATATAGATAAGCTTATTTCAGTGTCCCATTCTCTTATCCTGGTATACAATTCCTTAGCCACAGCACAGTGTTCTTCACGAGTACATGCCCACACAAGGCGCTCGTGTTCTGCACGTTCAGGACGAAGCCCGGCAAGATTCATCTCCTTTAGTAGTCGCAACAAGTCAGTGCTAAAATTCTCACTATTCACAAGCCAACGCCGCATGACTTGGAAGCAAATACGAATACAGAAATTCTCTAACTTTGAAAACTCATATTCCCAATTTTCATCATCTTTTCCAATTTCACCTTTTTGGTACTTGTCTTTTACGTCAACATAAAATTTCAAAGCTCCAAATCCATCTCCCAGTCTCTGATAAGCAAATAACGCTGTAGAATAAGACGCAGGGGATGGAGATACCCCCTTTTGTGGCATTTCTTCGAAAAGATTAAGAGCCTCGACCTCCCGACCTTGCTCTATATAAATACACATTAAAGTGTTGTATGTCACAACATTAGGATGAACCCCTTCCACAGCCATATCATTTACTACTTGTTCAACAAAATCATAATTTTCAGTTTCTTTCACAACTCCCAAAAGGCTGTTATATATAAACACATTGAGCTGTATAGTACTATTCATTTCCTTGCTCTTTCTCTTGAGCCAGTGAACAAGAGCCACTGCAGAATCTAGCCTTTTGTCTTTGCCAAAACCTCTAAGTACGGATGAATAAACCTGAAGAGGCAGTTCACCCTTGTCCCTTAAAACCTCATCCACATCCTCTGCAGTTGTGGCAGAGTGTAAACTCAATGCTAGTGCCCGGACATCAACCCTTGTACTATTCTCTCTACGTACCTTTTCTTCCAAATGAATTCGTCGTCGATCATCATCACCCTTGTTATCACATTTGTTGCCATGGACCAAGTCCCTCCCCTTTACTCCCTCGAATTGAACCCGACCAAAGTCCACCTTTGCACTATTCTCACTTCCTACCTTTTCTTTCAAATGAAGTTCCCCTTGTTCTTGATTATCATCATCATCATTGTCACCACTCTCGCTATCATATTCGTTGCCACAGGTCGAGTCCCTCTCCTTTATGCTCTCCAATCGAACGTGACCAAAGTCCTTATTCTCAGAAAAATCATTCGAGGAATCTATGTTTTCTTCCATGACATTGTTCCCAACAGCTCGTTCCTCCGACGCCCATGTCAACGCAAAAGATTCACCAAAACAACCTTTCTTTGGCTTAGAGAACGTATAAACTTCAGGTCTAGAGTATATACAAAAGAACTTACATCCCATATCCCATTTTTGGCTCCTAAAACTATTTCCATTCCTATGACTCAGAGAATCAGAAAAATCAAGTTTTTTTCTTCTTTGCTTCCTTTTAATTGAATTATAACAAGAAACCAATTCAAAATCCAATCGGGTTACCACAAAAGAAGGCCAAGACTCGTGTCTTGAAGGCCAAATGCTCAGAGCTTGCATTGTGCCCACATAAATTCTTTCGAATTAAATACAAAAATAAAATTCAACTAAATATTGAGGCGGCATTTAAAATTATCTCAAAATCTATAAATCCTCAAAAGTTAACAGTTTCAAGAACCCAAAACAGAAAGGCAAAAGAAACAAGAAGTTGTAGCCAGTAATCTTCACACTTAGTTCATAATAATAAATCAAGTATGGATAGATGAATTCATTACCTTCGAAAGAGAAGAAGAATTTGAGATATTATGGGTTTAATTAATGTTGGATTTCTGTTGTTCTGGAATTGACGCTAAACTTTTCAAGGCCATTCATATTCTCTGTGGTGTGTGAAGTGACTTGTATCAATAAATTTTAGCCACTAAATTGCATCTCTTGGCAAAACGACGCCGTTCTAGACTCCCCAAATTCGGGCCTTTTCAAACCGAGATTTGGAGAGAATTTTGTCCCTTTTTTTATTTGGGAAAAAATCGTACGTTACGAAATATAAGAAAATCCACTTTATACCAGAATATTTATTTGTATATTAAAAATAATACATAAAAACATCTCCAAGAGATTCCCTAAATACATAATGCCGTTTATTGTTTTCAAATATCGCTTGGCTTGCTTCCCGTCAATTCCCTCTTAGTCCAATAGATCGAGTTCATGTGCTTGTAGATCTATCTCCATCCCGTGATAGTTGTATTGTGGTAAGTTTCAATAGAATCTCTATTTTAACTTGTAGGTTTGACTCTCCGAATTTAAAGAGTCAAACCCACCCACTATTATTAATAAAAAAATTATTGCATTTAATAAGTTGCAGATTTAAATACTTTATTTTTCAGACTATTCAAACCATATTTAAATGATTGGTCATTGACATATAAAAATTATGTTAAATAAAATATGAGAATAAATCGATAAATATTTCTTGAGAAAACTAAAATCAAGAGTTAAAATAGAGAATATTATTGGTCTGTATAAAATTTTGACTCTTTAATGATAATATCTATAATACATAAATGATCAAACACTTTTTATATAAAGTCTTTTTGCAGATGCTCTAACCTCAAAAAAACATCTAAAACTTGCAATGATAAATATTACGATAAACATTAATTATATCTGCTAAAGAAATGAAAATTCAAGTTATAACAGGATTTCGATGCTATGAGACTGTCAAACAAGGTATTCTAAACAATCTTTCTCTGCGATTGAGAAAATCGCTTCAAAAATTCATTCCATGTTGCAGAATATTCATCCTTCTTTTTATGCTTTCAATTTTGTGGGTGAATATGCTATGAGCATTTTTTTTTTCCAAGGAATAAGGTAAATATTACGGTCTATAATAAATCTTATTTTTCTTTGTGAATATCTCTGCTTCCTAAAAGTTAATATTGTACTAAGTGGTGCAAGTATGTGAATCTTGTTAAGATCATCTTCAGCGATGATGAAGATTACTAATAGGATGACTGGCTTGAAAATAGAGTATGATATAGGTAAAAACATGGCCTAGTGAAAATTACGAATGATACTCACTGTTTCCTACATGGAGCTAAAGAGGAAGGATCTCTCGGTAATTGCTTATGCACTATATGTTGTGTTGGGAAATGATTGTTGTTCAAAACAAATAAGATATTGGAATGAAGAAACGGGAAAGAAAAAAAAAGACCGTTTTGAGATCGATTTTTGCCCGTTTGGAATTTAAATTTGGTGGCTTTT